>PYXC01001844.1:1725000-1812500 GCA_015244755.2 Tenualosa ilisha | reverse complement strand
CTTCCTCCCAAACTCTCCAGGCAGCCTCCTCTACTCTCTCAACCTCAAGAGGAGAGATACCATCAGCCAGAGCTGAGCTGAGCTAAGCTGGTGACAAAGCAAACAGCTTCTCCCTGCCTAAGCGATGGCCAATGCAGAGGCAGCAGTCAACTGACTGTAACCAAAAAAAAACCTAAAAGAAAGAACAAGAGACATCAATTAAGGGCCTTTGGCCACCAGAAACTCAAACCAGGGCTACCACATTGGCTTATTACTAGTTGTGGCTGGCCACTGCACTGCTTCCAGCCGGGAAAATAATACAAAATAACAGGCTTTGTTGAGACGTCTTTAAGCATAAATACATGGTATTAATGGAGTGAACATCTCTGTATTGATTTGTTCTGCTGAGGACTTGAGCATGTTTTGACAGGAGTGTGTCCTCACGCTGACCTCTATAGACTTCCATAAGCTATTTCTTAACCATGACCAGCCTTTCTCTGTGCTTGATGCACTATCCAGCTACCACTCAGTGAGACATCTGTCTTGTCATTGCTAATACAGGGTATAACAGATATCAAAGATATATATAACAAATTCATGGTCTTGAATGGGTGACTGCGACAGGAAAGCTAAACACACAAAGCAAATAAACAACGACGGAGAGAGAGAAAGCGAGAATGAGAGAGGATGAGAGAGAGACAAAAGAAACACAGAAACAGAGAGTGAGTGTGTGTGTGAGAGAGAGAGCGAGAGAGAGGGAGAGAGAGAGAGAGAAGAAGAGGAAGAGAAACAGACAGAGAGAGGCTCTTGAGGTTGCATCAGGTGTGCGGGCGGCTTGGGAGACTCATTATAAAAGATCCAGAGAGGCGTCATGGGGGGGGTGCTGCTTCTTCTTCTTCTCCCTCTCAACATGAGGCAGGAGCACGAGAGGAAGGATGTGCTGCAGAAATCAATTCTGCTTTATCATTATTCAGCCTTGTAAATACAAAGTGGCTCTGAGAATAGGAGGCCAGTGAGGAGAGAGAGAGAAATGAAAGAAGGAAATAACCTATAAGGTTTTTTAACAGATGAAAGAATTCAAACTGCAAATGAACTCTGTATGCTATGTACTCTTTCATATTTCCAGATACATCTCAACCAACATTACGAAGGCTGTCTTACTGACTCCAAATCAGTAAGCCGCACTGCAGTGGCAGTGTGGTGTCATGGTGATTATGGCACTACAAAGACTAAACTAAGAGGGAAATCAAAGTATTTAGGACAAATCCAGCTGTATTATAACCATTCACTGAAAGTACATACTCTTTTTCACAAGTCAATTTGCCCTGCAGTCATCCACTGTCACCAGGACATAAAGGGATTTAATTCACTAACCTGCTAATTAAGTCATACGGCAGGTCTATTAAAGCCACTCCCTCTGAAAGCATACGAAGGATTAAAGCCAATGTCCTTGTGTCATAAAACACAAAAGCACAAGGTGACAAATGCATCCCTGGTTTAATCTGAAAATGAGATGGAGTGAGGCAACTTTTGGCACGTCCTTCCTATGAAGCCTAAACAATACATGATTTAATGATGATCTCAACACATTGACGTTCGTCTACTCCAGTGCACATCTGAATACTTAACGATCACCCATAAGTAGTATAAAGTATAAAAATCAACTTAATGAAAAAGAAAGAAATAAAAAAAGCCTCTGGTCAGAAAGTAGAGGTCTGAAAATAGAACTGACATCATAACGGAACTGAAATGTCTGCATGGACACCTTTAGAAAGTCAAGCAATGACGTGTAGGCAGACACTATTTTAGGATGAAGACAGTGCAGTTATAAAATTGAAGACACCATCACCAGTCAAAGATGGCCAAACTGTGTAGGTTGAGATGGATGGGCTCACTGACTAAGGAGCAATCTGCCTGCATATCCAATCCATTGATGCATTAGGATATTACATTCACTGATGACTATTTTTTGGTCTTCTCTAAAACTCTCAGAGTTCAACTCAGGGCTTTGCTGCTGACAACATATGAATAATTTCAACAGTTTATGGACATGGTGGAGCAGCAGGAGCTATACTTGACACCTGGCTATACCTGACAATCAGTTGGTCCGAGTTTGATCTCTCAAACCCACCAGCAGTGTTGGGCAAGTTACTTTAAAAAAGTAATTAGTTATAGTTACTAGTTACTTCTCCCAAAAAGTAATTCCGTTAGTAACTGATTTACTTGTAACTATTGCCAGGGAAAGTAACTACTGCATTTACTTTTTTATGTCTAATTTACTTTCATGGCATACACCAGCTTTTATATCAATGAAAAATATTTAGCATATGATTTCATTTTTGTTTTTGCATACATATCAGAGACAATATTTGAAATTTTCTCAATTTCAAACATGTCTGCAATGGGTAGGATCTTCTGATCATTTTGACATGCTGTTTGCCATGTTTGGGTAGAGACTGCGATATTGTACCAAAAAGAACACTGCGAGAGATGAACGCATCAGAGCTGCATAGCCTATTTTTGGCCTAATTTTGATGTAAAGTCAGCCCTTATTTTCTTGTGAACTGTAGTGAGTAGCAGTGCTGGAAAGCTCAGATCATGCAGTGTCACTTCATGTGTGACCAGAACTACATGGATAATGAAGTTTTGAGAAGAATGTGGCGACATGCACGCTTATGTCAAGTCTACAGGTTAATTATAGTAACGCTCTGCTATAATTGACAGTAATGATAACAATGTTGTAATGATGGACAAAGTAATTAATTTGGTTATTCATTAATAGAAAAAAATGCCATTATTCCCATCACTGCCTGCCTAGCACTTCCACTTGATTATCATCTCCCTACAGTGCTAGTCTGGATTTGATCCCATTGAGTTCCTTGTCTCAGGAGGCATTTTAACCTGACCAATCAGCAAACAGAGGGAGGCAAGTAATCCAATCTCACTACCGAATGTCCAGACCCTCTGTATGAAACGAAAGTTTAGAACGAGGGTCTGGTTTTAAACCAGGCTAGCACATTGTGCAAGACAATGAGGGAAAATTTTTGGAACTGTATAATGTCATACACTGAAATAAAAACCCAGCTTTCATTCAAAACTCAAACCAATCACTCCATAACATCCAGCAAACACCAATCAACCTTACATCAAATATTCCATCAACCTTAACTGTGAACAGGGTTAATTTGGCCAAGACAGCAATAGCAGTATGTGAGTGAGCCTTGTTCCCACTGAAATACTGCATCTCAAAACATTCAACAAGTAAAAGGGGGAAGAGAAAAACATCCATCTAAACACCATACATTTATTGCTATCTGTTAGTGGCCGTCCTGTTGATAAGTGATATAGAGGTTTCATTAGCCTGGTGGACCACACTCTTTCTTTTCGCTTCAGCTTGTGCAAAGAGTCTGGACACTCTCGACAGGCTTATGTTTACTTCATGATAGGCAGGAACTTTGTTGTATATTGAACTATTGGTTCTGCCTTCAATTTCTGAGCGGTCGCTAAAAAAATAGCCGAAGCCACAGGATAGTACTCTGATGTAGTACTGTAGCAAATTACATTTGAGCGGAGGAACTATGGCAGTGCTAGCCTGGCTAGGGCTTCGATGATAGCTAATTACCTTTGGTCTCAGACATGGCAACGCAGGACTTCTCTAAGAAGAATTAGCCTTTAACATTAACAAATTAACATTTAACATCATCTCCTTACAGGGGTTCTTCCTGCTCTGTTCCAAAAGAGAGAGAGAGAGAGAGAGAGAGAGTACACAACTGAACTAACATCAAAATGGTTTTATCTCCAAGATAGAGAAGGAGAGACAGAGACACACAGAGAGGAAGAGAGAGAAAGGGAGTGAGGGAGTAGGCTACAAGAGACAGAGGAGGTACAGAGAGAAAGTGTGTGTGTGTAAGAGAGAGAAAGAGAGAAAGAGAGAGAGAGAGAGAAAGAGAAAGAGAGAGAGAGAGTAAAACAGTGCGATGGATTAGTATAATATATTCCCATGGCCTTAAGGTAGAGGCTCTTTTTTCCCCCAACTCCAGGGGCTTTGATGCGGGCAGCAGACGGAGCCAATCTGCCTCCATCTTTTATCGCACCAGCTCAACGGGGCCGGAGGGAGAGGGAGAGAAAAAAATGTCCTCCAAATCGGTCCAAAAACTATTTGGATGAAGCTGGACTCTTCAGTTGAGGAGAATGATATCTGGTGGGTGTTCAGCCAATAAGAGATCAAACCCTTAAGAGGGACTGCCACAAAGCACACACGGCCTGTTCAGCCAGTGTCTTCATCAATATCAGGAGAGGATTTAACTTTATAATATGCTGAGGATACATGGAACATTATAAACCATATCAGCATCTAAAATTCATGAGGCATCTGTAGGCTATTACAGGCGGAGAGAGGGAAACAAAACAAAACAAAAAAAACAAATTGCACCAAAAGCACAGGCCCTAACTTGCCTGTACACCAGCGGGTTTGCCGTTAACAAACATCTACATTCATCCAACTCTATCACTAGCGCCACTACCAAGAAGAAAAGAAATCAACAATTACAAAAACACTGCGCTCCATGAAATGGAAGTTTAATTTGAAACATTATTTTCCTCAGAGCAACAAAAATAACAACAAGAATTGCAGCCTGTCGCTGCTTCATTGGTTTGGCTTGATTACCCATGAAGAGGTTATAGGAAAAGGCCAAAAAATAAATAAACAAACAAACCAACAAAACAAAAGAAAGCAAAGAAAAGTTTTCTGTCTGTTTGCTTGGAGCTCCAGGCTTAAGTCTTGTAGTCCAGCTGTGAACTTGAGTTGAGCCAAAAATGATGATCCATCAGGGGTGCCTTGTAAGCTTATGACTGCCATCCGTCATGCTGAAGGGCCGTCTAGCTGGGACACCCTGTTTCCTGGGCTATCATCCTGTCGGGGATATAGGCCAAAATAAAAGCAACCTAATCTGATCTGCTTCAAAAAAGAGGCTTGGTTTCTCAGTAACAGAGAACATCTAGGAGGTGGCCTCTTGCTCCGGGCAGATAAGATCTTAAAAGCAATGCAAACAGATTTTTGTTTTGTTACACAGACTAGTACTGTCATCAAAGAGACAATCTGAGCACCTTCAAAAGACCGAAAGGAAAAATAGTCAGACGGAGAGAGAAAGAGAGAGAGAGACCCTAAAACATCAAGTAAAAAAAAAAATCATATCAGTGTTGCATCTATGGGTTATGACCTCTTATATAGGCTACACATCAATCTCTCCAAACCATCACCAAAGGGCAATGCTTCCTTAATCCACCGTAGCTTTTCAAAGGCTGGGATATTGTGCATTAACTTGTAAAAGGCCTGCACTACCATAACGCCATGTTTTACTAAGCTTGTAAACAGGCAACATCCACACTGAACCCTCCATCTTTAAAATATGACTCTTTAAATCAACAGAGACAGAGACTCTGGCTTGGAGAGTGCAACTATATGAGCACAAATAAGAGCATTCCTTTGGAACTTCCCCATTAAACTTACCAGTACTGATTTACTGGCCACTACATAGTGCACCACTCTCTACAGTATGGTAGGCCCACAAACTTCTTAGGAACGCATTTGGACATTGTCTACATTGGACATTGAGAGATCCATTTTCTATTTGGAACCCACCCGCCTCTTAACTTCAATACCAGCTGGGAAGAAGAAAGGAGAGAAGAGAGAGAGAGAGAGAGAGAGAGAGAGAGAGAGAGAGAGAGAGAGAAAAATACAATTATACTTTTTGACTCACTCGCAATCTTTTTCATCATTAAGAAAGTCAAAGGAAAGCTCTCTTATTTTCAGAACATAATCGTTTTTTTAGATTTTTAATTATCTTGTTACTTTGAGGTGAGGAAAAGAGAGAAAGACAAAGAGACGCTGTTAGAGGCTAGGATGAGGGGAGGGAGATCGCTGCATTATCAGAAGCAGGCAGTATCTACTGCAGGGGTATGATGGATTAAGAGGAGAAAAAAATAGAAAAGAAACCTCCAACATTCCTATATATAGTGCCTGGGCTTTTACTGCAGTCATGTACCTGCCAACGCTAGACCAGCAGTTTGATGCATGGAAAAAGATAAATGGCTAATACACAACAGATTGGAGGAACAGGGAGGAGAGAAAGGAGAAAGAAAGAGGGAAGACAAAAAGGATAAATCCAGAAAGAAATCTTTTAACTATTATTATAAATATTAAATCACTGCAAACATACAAGTATGCTATTTTGTCATTTTATCACAAAGAAAGAGAGAAAGAAAGAAAAAGAGGAAAACTGAGAGAAAGACAAACAGAGAACCAGAGGAAAAATGGGAGTGGTGGAGCAATGTTATCAAGATGGCACAATTACATTATTGAGCGATCCATAAAAAAAAATCTAAAAAGAGATCAATGCAAACTCTACATGAGTAAACCATCTCGCTAAGCCAATACTGTGAGGACATTTCCAATAACTGTAATTGTGATAGCTGTGATGTCACCCAAAAACAAACTGTAGTTTTATTGGCCAATACCACAGCATTTTATTAAATCTCCAGGGATATGCTATGGCGGGCATAATGGATTGTTATCTACAGTCCATTAAATCTGAATTAAAAGCGCATCAACGATAAGCTTAAACAACTGAAAGAAAATCACACACACACACACACACACACACACACACACACACACACACACACTTTAAGGCTGCCATTTTGAGCAGACATAAAGGCCTGGTTCTATCAGACAGCATCGGAACATTGTTCACCGAGTCACTGCACATTAAACGACGAGCGGCAGTTGGTGGCACGGGGCCGTGCGATGCAGGAGGGGGGCAAACACCGTGGGGGCTTTTGCCCTAGTTATCATTTGGCCAGGCAAGCATGCCCTCTCCTCAGCTGCTATGGCAACAGACAGATTATACGCCCAAATAGTGCTTGCCTCTGAGAGGCCAACTGGTCACTGGGATGGCATGATTTTTAAGGGCCTGATGGCCCTCTCTTCTTTTTGCGGAGGCAAACGAATGCGGTCAGAGAAAGGACATGACCACCAAATATCGGAGCAGAACAGGGAGTTGAAGTGTGTTTATGGTTAGTAGTGAGCATAGGGACCTGAGATTGATTGTTTTTCGGAATTTCACCAAATTCCAGATGGGGTTGGGGGCAGACGGGCTACAGGTCATGTGACTCAGTAAGCGTTCTGAGGGTAGTGTGGCAATGGGGTGTTGGGAGTGTGTGTGTGTGTGTGTGTGTGTGTGTGTGTGTGTGTGTGTGAGAGAGAGAGAGAGAGTGTGTAAATGTGTGTGTGTCTATGTGTGTGTATTTGTTACTCTGTGTGTGTGTGTGTATGTGTGTGTGTGTGTGTGTGTGTGTGTGTGGCAGTGGAATGGCCAACTGGCGTATTTGAAAATGCCTGTGTCAGGGGAGTGTTCAACTCCAGCCACTGGTAGATAGGAGCCATCTGTTTCCTCGTATTCATGAAGTACGACAGACTAAGCTGATGATTCAGAGACAAACAGGGGAGGGACAAACAACACACCCGGAGACACACACACACGCACACACACTCAGACACTGACGTAAACAAACACACACACACACACACGTGCACAATTACACATGCTTACACACACAAGGTGAATACATACACATACACACAAAGGCACACACACACACACACACACACACACACACACACAGTAAAGAGAGAGAGAACAGAGCAGAGCAAGAGAATGACAGTAATGGTAGGGGTGGGCAAGAGAAAAAAACAGGTACGTAGGGAAAAAGAAGACAGCTGCTGAGAGAGACACCGTGAAGACAAAAAAATGGGCACAAATGCAAAAGGGCAAAAGGGAATGAAAGACAGCAGAGTAGAGGAGAGGAGGAGAGGAGAGCAGAGGAGAGGAGCAGAGGAAAGAAAGAGAGAAGAGGAGAGGAGCAGAGGAGAGGAGAGGAGAGGAGAGGAGAGAAGAGGAAAGGTGGAAAGGAGGGGGGAGAGAGGAGAAAAGAAAAAGAGAAGAAGAGGAGAGGAAGATAGGAGAGGAGAGGAAAGTGTGAGTGTATAAGTGAGGGGAAATCGAGGCGGCTAAGAGAGGGGCTTTACGGAAGGATCATGGCAGTGTCAAACTGTGTGTGTGTGTGTCTGTGTGAAATGGTGCATGCTGAAAAGGTAGAGGGAAAAACTGCTGTCTCATGCTGGTGTGTGTGTGTGTGTGTGTGTCTCTCTCTCTAATTGAGAGGGGGACATGTCAGAGCTGAGCAGGGGATAAGAGTACAGTAGCCTCACGCATATTCCACAAAACTTCAGGGCATCAACTACAACAGCTGCAGCAGTAGAGCCTTCTGTCTAAAGAGCTCTTAGTCCAACAGACTTCTGCAACAGCCCCCCCCCCCTCAAAAAAAATGATAATATACCCTAATAAAGAGTATCATAGTGAGAAATTAAACAAAAGAGAGGAATTAAGAGATGATTTAAGTATTAAGTATCTAAACTGAAGTGTTCACTGCAGTCAGGTTCAATTCTATTTTCAGACGAGCAGAAATTATTATAAGAACCGATCAGAGCTAATTAGCACACTTTACGTAACAACAAGCAAGATTATGTGCAACACGATCAAAAGCGACATGCTGAGGTATTAAAAAAGTTAATTCAGTGGTAGTCCTTGGTCATACAGGAAGAAGAATTCTGTCAGAAAACGCCACTCATCAGCAAAGCAAATATTAGATGGATCAATAAAAAGAACAGATGCTGCTTCATCTGATACTTTTTGGATAACCCCCCAAATAAATCAGCCAATGTAAAAAAAACACTATCCACTGAATATACTAGGCAACAAAATCAACCTCTGTAGCAAGACTCCATTTTAATACTCCTCCAAAAAGCAGACTGAATCCCAGCGTCCACCCTCACCCTAACTCCTGAATCCTCAAAGACCTAACTAACATGAGTCTGCTAATCATGAAGTTTATTGCTGCTGGATAGGTATTTGAGGGTTCAGGACTGAGAGATGACATTGGAATTCAATCAGAGAACCTTAACTGAAGGGTAGATCATGCCACACCAGGGTAAAAGTGGAGTGAGAGGCACGAACGTGTTCTGTTTTCACAAAGGGCAGACCAGAGTTAAGCCTTCATGTACGCTGATACAGAACATGATTGAAAAGTTTATATTGTGATATTATGTGACACTTCCACCTATGCAGCCTTAACTATTCACGTTTGATCCTGTTGTAATGTATTATGTTGCTCTATATTGGTCAGTATTCAGTGATCTTTGTTTGCACTGAGACGGTTATGTGAGGAGCACTCTAGACGGGTCAAAAGTGTTGCAACTGGACTTCTTTTGGAAGATTCGAGACGTTTCACCTTTCATCCAAAAGGCTTCTTCAGTTCAGGAGTTCAGGATGTAAGGCGAAGGTCCAAAAAGAAGTCCAGTTGCACATTACTGTACGCTTTTGACTACCATGACCTGGATGAATGAGAATCTTCACAGACATCTCTACATGGGTGTATAAAGGCAGTGGCATGCTACTCACTCGTCCACTCCCACCACACAGGCTTACAAGCAGCCAACAGGCCTAGAGGAGCACCAGCAGTGGATGTAGATCCAATCAGTGTGTACCAAATGGCCAAACGCATGTCTTGGAGAGAAATGGAGAGAAAGAGAGAGAGACTGAAAAAGAGAGATGGATGGAGAGAGAGAGGGAGAGATAGAGAGATGGAGAGAAAGAGAGAAAGATAAAGAGAGAGAGATGGAGAGAAAGAGAGAACGATAAAGAGAGAGAGAAAAAGAAAGAGATGGCGAGCGAGATAGAGAGATAGAGAAGACTGCATCACTGGCAGTGGACAGTCCCTACCCATCCCATCAGTAATCCACCCCCTCACTTACAAACGCCAGTGACACCAATCCTCCCTACGCCCCAGTCAAGGTCAATCTATCCATCTGCCCACAGGGAAGTCTGGTGCAGCAAAAGGCGATCTGTGCTAACACACACTCACTCACACACACACACACACACACACACACACACACACACACACACACACACACACACACACACACACACACACACACACACACACACACACAGCATCAGTGTGTCTCCCTGAGTTTGTCTTTCGGTCTCTCCCATCCCTCTTCCATTTCTAACACTTTCTCACTCATTCGCTCTCTCTCAATGTCATTCCTCTGCCTGCCTTCCCCTCAACCCACCTGTCCATGTATGGAGGTTGATGTGTCTGTCTGTCTGTCTGTCAGATAGTCTCTCTTCCACGGCCTGTCGTAGGCTCCATCAGTACAGTGGCCCCTCTCTCCCCAGCTTCAGTATCTCCAGCTCAGCCCCTTCTTCTATCCCCGTCAGTGTGTCCGGCTGCCACACTGTCCATGGTTGTCTGCCTGCCTGTCTGCCTGTCAGACTGTGTGCCTGTTTGTCTTTCTTTCTATGGCTGCTTCATGCCGACTGTCTCTTATCGTCAATCAGTTTACCCCCATTGCTACTTCTCCCTCTGTCTGTCTCGCTGTCTTTCTTTCTCTCTCTCTCTCTCTCTCTCCTTCCATGATGCCAATACTCCAGCATACTGCACATTCCCATCTCTGCATCATTCTCTCTTCCTCCCCCTCTCTCTCTTTTTTTCTCCATCATGCAAGTACTCCCACTACATCGCTATCTCTGCCTCTGCCTCTCTCTATATATTTCTCTCTCTCTCTCTCCCTCCCTCCCTCTTTCTCAGACCAGGGCAGCAAATAAAATCTGCATGAACTTGAACAGACATTCAGTCTCTCTCTCACCCTTTCTTTTTCCATAATGCCAGTACTCCCATTAACAGAGTTATCTCTCTATCTCTCTCTCTCTTTCTCCCCCAGACCAGGGCGGCGGGCTGCCAGCTCAGTGCCCCTGTGGCCAAGTTCACACCTGCCACTGCTGCCCACTTCTCATCCGTCAAACAGTGGGGAGGGGGAGCCAGGAGCAGGAAAGGTGTGAAGACAGGTTTGTGTCTCTGTGTGTGTGTGTGTGTGTGTGTGTGTGTGTGTGTGTACACGTGCTTGTACATGCAATTTGTGTGTTTGTCTGTGTGTGTGTGCACACGTGCTTGTACATGCAAGTTTGTGTGTGTGTGTGTGTATGTTTGTATTATGGGACCAGATCATGTCCCGTTTCACATACTTTGTTTTCTGACAACACCTTTTAATTGGGAGCACTCCGATGTCTCCCCAGTGCTTCAGTGGGCAGCCTCTTCTGGAGCCTTGGCAAACACTGTCAGATATTAGGAGAAAACTGTGCAAATCTGTCCGCCAACACAGTCTGTCTGCCACTTCAAATACACACACACACACACACAACACACACACACACACACACACACACACACACACACAAGCACACACACACCTCTACTGATGAGGTGGGATGAAGCTGACAGTGAAAGCTATGACTGTCTGTCCCCTTCTACTTTCTACTACACTCAACAACATAGTTGTTTTTTTGCATTTTTAGAGCCATACTTCTTCAATGTTTAAATTACTCCACTGTTTCACAAGTAATGATGCATGTACATGTATTATGCAAGGGATAATGTATTGTCTGCTAGTCATTATAGGAAAATGAGTCTTGACAGGACGAACAGGTCCCCGACAGAAAGTAGAGGGGTCTTGTATTATCCTCAAGAGACTCATTTTCCTATAATAACAATACATTATCCCGCTTATTATACAGCTACTTGAGAAACCAGGGTGGTTTCTCAAGTAGCCGTATAATAAGGTAGGGTGGTGGTAGCGTAGTGGTTAAGGAACCTGGCTAGCATGCAAGTAGCCTGAAAAGTCGTGGGTTCGAATCCCAGCTGCCACCATTGTGCCCTTGTGCAAGGCACTTAATCCTAAGTTGCTCTAGGGGACTAGACTCTAGGAGACTGGCCCTGAACACTTAATAGTTGACGAGTTGTAAGTCGCTTTGGATAAAAGCATCTGCTAAATGCATAAATGTAAATGTAGAAACCGATGAAAGAAAAGTTCACACTCACGTCTTTTAAATTTAACTTGAACAATGTGAAACATTCTTTAGAAAACAAGTGAATGATGTATAGAATCTGAAGCAACTGAAGCAACAACCGCGTTGCCACTGACAGCGGTCACTATACTTTCTCAGCAGTCAGTATGTAAGGGATAAAGTTTTGTGAGGTGGTCATTATCATGGAATAACTCCCAACAGAGATACTCTTGAATCACTCTGAAGGGAGTTATTCCACAAAAATGACCGCCTAACAGAATGATATCCTGCTTATTATTCAGCTACCTATTGAAGATATCAATAACATAACAACAAAGCATTGTTTACCATTGCTTTCATAGTAATTCTAATGATTCTGCTGATTGGTTATGGCAACGTTCAGTTTCACTTTCCTTGAGAGTGATTTGTTTTATTTAGCAAAGGTCCGTTACAGAGAAATATCAGACCGTAGAATGTGTGCAGTCCCAATAAAATAAGTAGAGCATTCAAAAGCATTATAAATAGCCATGTAATAAACAATAAATAACAGACCTCCCAACATTAGGAAGGCCTATTCAAAGTGAGTGGAACATCCTGCAGCATTCTGGAGACCCGTATAATAAAGAATTACATTTTGGCCTTTGTCATAATCTTACTGGTCTTACTGTGCCTTATGCTTTCTGTGTCAATCATTCTTACACTACAGCTGACGAAGAAAAGCCCTTCAATCTACGAAGAACACTCCTAGTCTAATTCACGGTTAGAATCGTAGCACTGCAGACCATAATAGCCACACCAAACTGGCAGAACCAGAGATTAAAAGCTGATGGCTTCAAAGCTTGTTCATCACATGGGATGAATTGGAAGATCTTTAAAAGACTGCAGAGAAACAATTCGCAGCAGGTGCAATTTACTGCCAGAGACTGAGGGGAAAGTAAAGCTCCATGCACACTGTGTGTGTGTGTGTGTGTGTGTGTGTGTGTGTGTGTGTGCGTGTGTGGTAAGGCACACTGTGCGGTGCAGGGTTCTGGTAATGTGTTCTGTCGTCACATTCAGCCTTCTTTCACCTTCTCTTATCGTTCCCCACGGTCTGTGTGCTGTGCTATGCTGTGCGTGTGCGTGTGTGTGTGTAGGGCTAAAATTAGTTTCCCCACTCTGGTGCAGTGCCGGTTAGAGTCCAAAAGGAGACACGACAGGGGTTTCTTTCAGAATCAGCCAAAACTGGTAGCACACACCTACATACACAGGCACGCACACACACACATACACACACACAAATAAACAAAGGAATGCTTCACAACTCTCTGTAAAAACAGCTATTTGCTTGATGTAAGAACATACACACCACACTCACCCACACATTAAAAAAAACTTTGGATTCTTACGCATAGAGGGTCAATACATATAAGAGAAAGACAGTCACACACACACAGACAGACACACACACACACACGCACACACACCGATTTCATCCCTTTTTCTCTCCCACAGACCATAATGAAATATTTAAAAAAGGAGGATGGATTTGGTCTCCATGGAAACAATGCAGAAAAGTAACACAATCAATGGGGCCAATGGGGCTGCATGCCCAACAGACATCATCATAGCAGAGGCCGTCAAAACACACACCGCATTAAGACGGGGAGGTGGCGGTCCAGCTGCTGGCACTCTCAATGCCAACATCCCACCCTCACTTATCACAACCAATTATCACAACCGCTCGCACGCCTGAGAGCCTCTGCCTCCAACGCTGTAGGATGATATGCCAAATGCATCTCAAGCAATATTACCTGCAGCTCTAAAAAGCTCATTACCCATATCATCAGGTCTTATCAGGGCCAGGTGCAGTATGGACTGTGTCGGACAGATCCCTCACTCGGAATGCTACCCCATTAAAATCATTTATTGCTCATTTAGGGAAGAAGAATCCTTCCTCACAAATAACACAAACTCCTGGTTAGGCTGTCCTTATGTTGTTCTGCACAATCAGTGTTGATTACCTATTGTGACATCTTAAATTTGTAGGGAAAAAAACAATTCTGAGCCTACAATCAAATAGGCATTTCAATTAATAAAAAAAAGAAAAAAAAAACATCTCAATCATAACGAAAAACAACCGTGATCTTAATCCTTGTCAAGAAAATCATGATTTACCTTTTTTTTTTCAGAATCACGCAGCACTAGAGCACAGACAGCAACAGAAGGACCAACAGGGCCATGACAGTGAGAGGAAGTGCAGGCTTCGGGAGGAAGCTGGTTTACGCTGCTGAGCCGCAATCCAGAGAGACCATCAACTCTACATCTGCAGCTCCTGATACAACAACCTGTCTAACCATGCTGTGCGTGTGTGTGTGTGTGTGTGTGTGTGTGTGTGTGTGTGTGTGTGTGGAGAGCGCTTATGAGTCCTGTGCTTACTTTGTATTTCAAAGTCGCTTTGATGTGACTCATTCTGATACTTGTGTGTATGGGATAAACACTATCCACGTCAAACAAACAAACAAACAATCAAAACAAATAAATAAATAAACATTTTCAGGACCTTGTTTTTTGAGAGCTCTTTAAGAAAAAAACTCTTCATAACTTCCTGAGGAAAAATCAATTGCAAAAGTTCCTGGAGAGAAATCAACCACATAAAGGCAGGAGAAAAAGTCACAATGAGCAGCTATCAAAGGCAAAGAAGCCAGTGCTGGCAGAACCGCAATGGGAAATGAGTTAGCTGTTTGGAAACCTCTACTCTATTGATAACGCATTTCAGTTAATGCTCGCAGGTGTGTGTAGACAGTGTGTGTGCGTATGTCTGTGTGTGTGTGTGTGTGTGTCTGTGTATGTGTGTGTGTGTGTGTGTGTGTGTGTGGTGGACCAAAGCAGGTGATGATGAAAAATTATGATGAAAAAAAGACAACTCAATTCCTTCTGATCTCATGTGCTTTTCTTTCTTCTTTAAACTCTCTTTCAACTTCACTCAGGCGTCTTGCCTCTGAACTTCGCCAAACACTCAGGTATGTTGCTTTCATAACTCCAATCTTTGGTGTTTGTTGCCGAACAGCCGAACTTTTTTTTTTTGTCCATACCCGTGCAGAGGGCAAGGTGTGGCAGCCCACAAACACAAACACAAACACACACAGACACGCACGCACACAGAGGCTTTGGCCTCAGGGGTGAGGCTTGGAGGAAAAGAGAAATGAAAAGACATCATCATCACAGCTTACCTGTGATCATGCTGTTCAGCTCGACCTCATCCTCCTCCTCCTTGATCCTCAGATATTTAGTTGCCTGAGCAAGCCTGTGCAGAGAGAGCAGATGGAAACAATCCACAGGGTGAGTGAGGGAGAGACAGACGGTGGGTGACTGAATGAGTGAAAGACATGGCATTATCTCGCAGAAAAAAAAACCAAAGAAACACTTGTTTTTTCCCCCAACTACTTACTTTTTTTGCTGATGGCCAAAGAATGAGTGGGCATTTTTTTTTCATGCATGACTGCGGCAAAGCATAGTAATAAGCCAATACGTCAATCTTAAACTCATTGGACTGAGAGGAAATACTTTTCTTAGCAGGACAGGTCTTTCACTGAGAAAGGTAGCAATCATTATAAATGTGTGTGTGTGTATATACTACCGACAGGATGCATTTATGCAGTTAAGTGAAATGACACAGAGTGAGAGGTAGGTGTGTCTGTGCGTGTGTGTGTGTGTGTGTGTGTTTGTGTTTGTTTTCTTGGAAAGAAAGAGTAAACCGCATGCCACTCCCAATTTGCCCAGCGACGCTTCGATGGATGGGATGCAATATGCATGACACATGTCCAGGACACTGAATGCATCCTCCTCTGGAACATCAATCAATTGCATCCATCAAAAACCATGTCTATGTGGGAGTGACTTGAACATCTACATGGCATACAAAATACATATCAAAGGATGTTGTTGAGCTTTCTCAGCGTCAGTCTTTTAAATGTGTGTATGTGGGAGTAACTTTGATGTCTACAGGGTACACACACACTGCACTGCATATCAAAACCTTCCGCAGAGCATTTCCGATTCCTGCGCTAACACCATCCATCCCCCAAACACACACACAACATGCAATACCTCACTACTTCAAACAAACCCTGAGTCACAGACACGTTCTCTGGTGGCAAAAGTTGATTCAGGTTGGACCAGATTCAGAGGGCAGTATAGCCATAATAAAAATAGATACGTCTGGATTGTGCAAGTCACAGACCAGATACTGAAACAAGGCAATATTTGTTCTTCCCAATAGGCTTCACAAATCAATAACGGCTGAGAGGTTGGCTTGAGTGGCTGAGGAGAGCTGAAACTTTATTTTCCTGGAGTTGGCGGCTTCAGTATCTGACCACATTTTGGCTCCGACAGTGCAATTTTTTTTTTTTTTAACTTTTCTCTACCCAAGATTGTCATACAGTACAGTGCCCTCAGATTAGCCTCTAATCTCTCTCTAGGGTCTCTAATCACATGGCATATGGTATGGAGTACTTGTATTTGGTCACCCTATCGCAATCTTACCCCACCCTGACTCCCACCCTCATCTACCCACAATTGATTTCCTGTGCTTTCAATCATCTGACCCTGATTATCCCTTTAATCAAGTTTATTCAACGAGACGGGATGTGGGGTAGGGGTTGAGGGCAACTGCTTTACTATACATGGTCAGTCACTGATGGCCAAGTCTGCCCAAAGACAGAGACAAAAAACAGCAGCAGCAACAACAACAACAACAACAACAGGAAAGCAATTACTTCAGTTTGTTTATCTCACACGTGACTTCTGCAAAAGCCCCAGCCTAAAACCGTCTGTGTGAAATGGTAATGAAGGAAAAGTGCAAATCAACCAAGCCAGGGCACATTTCCAGGAAGGCGTATTTCTGCGGGAGCTTTGGCCATTCATAGAGCTCATCCATGTGTGCTGAATGGCTGCCAATCAAATCAAACAAAAGACAGCTTTCTTCCGAAATAAGGAGGGGAAGAAAAAACTGCAACAGAATGGGGAGAGACAAGTTGACTCCGGGAGAGTGAACAATAGCAATGCCTTCATCAGAGCCTTTCTCAGTCAGCAAACTTTTCTCTCTGGGCATTTGGTGGAAGAGATAAGGAAAACAGTCACAAGATAATACCCACCCCCCACCCTCCAAATTTCACCTGGTTCCAGTTTGTTTAGTTTGTACCGAGTTGAGAAAAACAAAGAAAAGCCCAATTTCTTTCTTTTTTTTTTATTTCGTTTTACGAACCGCACACAATGGTCATTCGTTTAGAAAAATCGTTCAGGGTTAGACATTGTGCAAAGCGGGCCGGGGGAAAATCAAACATCTGTTTATGCTGGCGTAAACCTGAGGCTCTCCTGCTCTCTCCTCACTGTTGCAACACACTGACCCTCGTTTATCAAAGAAACGTAGACACCAGTCAAATATTAGCGTAAGAAAGAAGTTGGTAAATGGTTGTGTGCATTTTGGCAGAAATGAGTGTTATTTAAATGTCAGGCTCAAACATATTCTTAATTTAGAGGCCTCACATCTAGAATTTACCACATGAAGGTGTATTATATGCCCCAAGATCATATTCAGACAGTCCCGTCACATACAGCTCCAGCTGAGCCAATTCGTTTTGACAGGCAGCAACAAAGAAAGGCATGAAAGTGGGGATATAAAACTTTATTTCCCAGACAGAACACATGAAATGCTGATATAGGCCTACAGTGCAAAATTATTTCACTAGAAAATCAAAATATCCCTGGGGAAAATACACGACTCGTGCATGCACTGTTGCACTTTTAAAAAAATTAATTATTTATCAATATGATCTGTCCTGCAACCCTGACTGCATAAAGGACGATCAATAATAACAGGCTATGTTTAGGGAAGGTGGTAAATGCACAGGAGTTTTGTCCACTATAGGCTATATTTCATGAATATAACTTTTAAATTCTCTGATAGCAGTGCTGCACTGTGCTGCGATCCCCTTTCTGATCCCCTAAATTGAAATTGTGTATACACCATGTCCTGATTCAACGTAGATTTAAATGTAAATACCGCTCATTCTCACTCACGGTTAGATTGATAAATATCAAGTTTTGCATGGGAAAGAACGTGTGCACATTTTTCTGTCATATGATTGTTTTGTAAATGAGGGCCATTGAGGCCAAACTGACATCCTTCTGGCTTTCCTTCATTCTCTGCCCTACGAGAAGTGCTTTATGATCTCTGACATCTTGCTTTAAAAGATGCGCGACAGTATTTGCCCAACTCTGCATGGCCTCGCTCAGGCTTTGCAACAACACTACCCTGGACTCACCAATGGTTTCAATATGGGCAGTGGTAGCATAGCGGTCAAGGAACCTGGCTACCGTGCAAGTAGCCTGAAAAAGTTGTGGGTTCGAATCCTAGCTGCCACCTGAGCAAGGCACTAGTTGCTCTAGGGGAGACTAGCCTTGAACAATTGATAGTTGACAAAAAATGTAAGTCACTTTGGATAAAGGTGTCTGCTAAATCTTTAAATGTAATGGTTTTGGAACGGAGTTTAGACTTGAGGACAGCAGTGCCATGTGCACTTATTCTCAGCAGACATACAGTTAATTTAGCTGTCGGAATTCCGAAAAATTTGTGCCTAATTTCTTACGGGGTGAACTCCAAATGCTGCTCTCTGCAGAAGAGTTAGATGCGCTCTTACTGAGCGACAACACTGACTGAGTGCTGGGGATTGAATACCAGAATGGGACTCTGAGGAGTGGAGACAGAAATGCCTTCACTTTCCCAACACAAGGTCGCACGCATCAGTGGTGAAGTTCCCCGGAGACTAGGAGACCTCCAGTGGGCGGCCAAATCCCTATCCCCATGGGAATCCTTTTGTTTATGGATCATAAGCGCAAGAAAAATAGCTCGGAAGCATTCTCTTTTTTTGGTAACAGAAAGTCAAGCAAACAATCCTCAATGATTAATGAAGTGCACGAGAGAGAGAGAGAGAGAGAGAAAGAGAGTGGGTGAATGATAGCAGAATTTTGGGATTAGTGTTATTAAAAGAGAAAGTGTTGACCCACTGGATAAATTCAAGGGGAAGAATAGCAGACCATGAACATTTTATCTTTAATTCATGGTAACATCGCTCTGTGCTATGCCTCTGTTCTCTTGGAGGAATGTCATGGCTGAAATGTAATATAAATGAGTTCAATCAATGCTCTATTTGAGGAGACACGTCGATTAAAACTGTCATTTGGAGCAAGGCCAATGACTGGGATGAAGCAAACTCATCTTTTCGTTAAATACTTAATGTAATGCGAAAACATTCTGATATGAATATACTGAATAAATCATTTCAATTGGGATTATTTCATCCCTCTCTTTATCAATGTTTCACACACACAAGCATATAAGCAAAACTACACACACTCACGCACGCACACACACACACGCACACGCACAAGCACACACACACACAACCCATTTTCAGGGTGGATTATGGGTTTGCTCCTCATTTCAGTTTAAATACTGTGAAGTATTTTCAATGTCTTTTCTCTTTTTACATAACTGTGGTCTTACATAATCTTCATGGCGTTCGGTCGACTGGCCCTTTCTTTTTCTTTTTTTTTTTCCTTCCAAAAGCAGCTTATCCATCTCCTACTTCGCCACCTACTCTCTGTTACCGCTGCCCACCTAATATACAAACCCATTCAATATTAATCCTTTTCCATGTTGAGTCGCCGCATCTTTCAAAAGGCATTACCGTGCATCCTTTATTTGGTTCACTCAAATCTACTGGCTTGAGCTTATGAAACCACAATGGTGGGAGCAAACTTTGAAGTTCTATTTACTTATACAACAATCAGTCTTGGGTGTCCGCCCATGCGGAATATGTGTATTGACAGTGAGAGGAGTAATGTGATAATAATCCTGCTTATTGTTGTCCCAATTGATCCACTTGAGTCAAGGCTGGTCATGTGGGTGTCTGTGGTGACCTAAACCCCTTGGGACGAGTGACATAAATCACTCTATAGACACTTAGTGATCGTTTCATAAGAGCACCTATGTTCTTGAGAGGGACAGGATGACTGTGTTTCTGAATATGTTAAGCTGTACAGGATCGTAACAAAGCCAAGTATTAGCACCCTACCTGCAATTTCCCACTTGGGACCATCGTTCTGAATTGTTCAGAGCAAATCACTATGAGTAACCACTGGTATGTTGATGATCAATATTTTATACTATTCCAATTCAAATCAGCCAACACAATAGCTGGAGACAAGATATGCTGCATATCTATTATATAAGCAAGATGCTTGGCTGAGTCACTACTTCCTGACTGCACAGTAGTTTAACTTGGCTAGCAACACCAATCCAATTTTACCTCACAACAGATGGAAAAAGTAGTAGCGACCATGAATTCACTTTGTTGCGGCCTGATATTTTATCCAACTGCTGAAATGAGGCACTGTATGCAGTGTGAGTGTGAGTCTGTGTGTGTGTGTCTATTTACTGAGGCACTGCAGTTCACCAAAAGGGAAGGGATTTCATTGGACAATGCAGAGGAAGCAAGAGCAAGAAGAAAAAATGGTGTAAAATAAAAAATAAAAAAATAGTTAAGTTATTTTTTTGTAATGTAACGCCACCTGGCAACAAAATAATGAAGTTACTTTGCACATTTTTCCTGAAAAAGTCTTCAGAGACCATGTTTTTTGGATGACTTCCAGAGTCTGTGCATTTGTTTTGACACAGCCAGTGCCACTGCACAACAAAGATTTTAATTGGCTCTCGGAGAAAAGGTCAACTCTCTTTTTACAAGCAACAAATTCTAACTGAAAGGTCTCTCCATTGAACACCTGAAAGCAAATTATCTATGGCATCATGACTAGCTCATACAGGCCTATACAAAGCTAAGCTACGTCAAGAAAACGTAGAAGTTCACTCAATGAAAGACAGCAGCAATTTAGAAGACTGATGTAGCCTGATCTATGGTCTGCTGCCATACAGCCCTGAATGTTTTATGTAAGGAATAATGCATTGCCCGCCGTCATTATAGGAAAATATTTCCCAACGGGACAAACAGGAAGGCTGAAGGGTCGTGCTTCGTCCTGAAGGAAAATATTTTCCTATAACGATCGGCGGACAATACATTATCCTGCTTATTATACGGCTACTTGCCAAAATGACGACAGAAAACTTCACCCAAACATCTTTTCAATTTTATCTGCTACTGTTTTGTGGCTTTCGCGGTTAACCAAACAGTTCACAACACAACTTTCACTGGAAACATTCTTCTGAATGCAGCTGATCTCCTTTCACTTTCAACTAAGTTCCGTTGTGATAAGTGAATGATCTCTACTCATGGAATGATATGCAGATGTGAATCTTAAGCAAAAAACCCGTTGCCATTGACAGCGGTTATTATACTTTCGCAGCGGTGATTCTACAGAAACAACTGACCTCCGAACATTGGAAAGACCCATTCAAATGTAATGGAAGGGAATTCTGGAGAGTCGTATAATAAAAAGCAATAAATGGATAATTTGGCCATGCTTTCCTTGCATGCATTTGGCCGTGTTTTCCACCGTATCTGACCCGTTTTTTTAAAGGGTTGGATACGGTTTTAAGCATTGCTGGTACGGGTTGGAACGGATTTACAAAACTGGACTTGTGCAGGACTGAAGTATCAGCAGTAGGACAGGTGTTCAGATGTAGTAAAGCTGATGAATGGTCTTACCTGTTGGGCACCCTGCCTCTCTTGCCCAGGGGTGAGAGCAGCTTGTGTCCCTGAGCCGAGGGGTCGTCTCTCTGCTCGCTCTTCACCAGGGCCTGGGCGGCCGAGCGAGGGCTGGATGAATAGCGCCCTCTCAGACGACTGGCTCCCTCGTAACCTGACAGCATGGCCCTGGGTGGATGGACAAGGACATGGAGAATAAAGAGCGAGAGAGAGAGAGAGCGAAATGAAGACATGAGGGAGGGAGGGAGAGAGGGAGAGTGAGTGAGCGCGAAGGGGTGGAGAAGGGGTGAAGAAGAGATAGATGAGGACGCAAACACACACACACACACACACACACACACACACACACACACACACACACACACACACACACAGAAAGAGAGAAACAAAAGATGGAGGGAGGGAAGAGCAAACAATGTGGGTGAGAGGTCATATGAAGAATTTGGACAATGAAGCAAGGACAAAACAACCACAACAGGCTTGGATAAAAGCCTCCAAGGCTCTCCTCTCTAGAAGCCATGCTGGCTCTGACCAATAACAAAAAAAAAGCAGATGTGTTTGTACAACTAGCACTTCAAGCAGGGCTGCAATCCACATTAAACACAAACAACCTTGTCTCCCCCCCTGGAGGAGAATACATCTATACCAATGATGGAAGGTCAATACATTTCGGTAGTGTTTACAGAAAAGTGATCTGCTCTTGAATAATGCACGCTGCCTACACTTTCCCTCCAGACTCAGCCCGTAAATAAATAAATCTATTGCCTTTCATGTTGCACTGCGACTGACTGCAGCAAATCCCTCGTGAATGGTGACATTACAGTAGAGCAACTCTTGCTGTCAGGTGTGATTCCTTGTCAAATTTTGGCGCCTTTTTTGGTTTCATTCGTTCTTTCAATAGTTTTTCACTCACGTTATCATCGTACCCACTGATCAGCTCTTAATTTCAAACTGGTATTTTGTATTATTAATCACATTCATGTGTAATATCCTTCAGGGTAATGAGTGTTTATGCTACAAACACCCAAAGGATAAGGATGCCAAACGACACAGAACTAGAGGTGTGTGGATGACTGGACAGGCTTCCCAAGTGTCCCTTCTGTCAGCCAGAGAGCAAGGCAAACCCACAAACACAGCAGGCAGCCGTGACAGGGCAAGCAAATGCAATTTGAGTGCAATCCTCCTGACTGAAGCCTAAGCTTTTACACATTGCTGAGTCAACGCTTGGGCCCTGTGCAGTTCTCCCCAAGCACTAGTGGAACAGATATGAGCTGCTAGAGGAGGAGAGAAAGCACTGCAAGAGAGCACAAGATAGACAGAAAGGAAGGATGAAGGATAGAGAAAAAAAAGAGAGTTAAAAACTCTGTGGAGAAAAACAAAGTGGAGAAAGCAAAAAAGCAAACATGGGACACGGAGGTGAATTGCGAGATGTGGAAAAATACAGAAATACAGAAAGAAAGAAATACAGACAGAAAGAAAGAAAGAAAGAAAGAAAGAAGGAAAGAAAGAAAAAAAGAGATACAGAAAGAAATACAGAAAAAAAGAAAGAAAGAGAGAAAAAAAAAATGCTACCAACAACCCCCCCCCCCCCCCTCAACCATGTTGAAGTGCATGATGAGTGAATCATCAGTGAGGGACAGGGTGGTGTTCCTGACGGGGCGTGTAATAGCTTAATAAAAGCGTGTGGCCGCTTCTAAGGGCCTGAGTGCCACATATGGATTTGGGGAGGGTATTTATGGCTCATGCGTGTTGTGGGGAAATGTGGATCATTGGGAAATCTATATGTCAGTGTTGTACTGGCTGCTTTCATGGTCCGCATTAATCATAGCCCGGTGTACACAAGCTATTTCATATCTACACTGCTGAGGGCTAAATCAAATCTTTCATGTGAGACATAAATCCAACAGCAGAAAAGTATATATAGACATAAACGCTGGACTTGAGGCGATTTCACAAACTTGAAAGTTGAGTTGAGATTGACCTTTGTGAATACTTCCTTACACAGCATCTTTTGAGAGGCTTTAAAAAATGTTTATATATATATATATATATAAAACTTAGAAAGCTTGCAGTAAATCAGTTTTGCTGGAGGGGGTGTAAGATTACTTAAATTTCACCCCCAAAGTAAATCTTCAAAACACTAAATTAGTCGCTCTTGAAATACAGGAGAGTGTTGGTAATCCTTCTAGCACAGGAAAAGCTGAAATACTCTAAAATGCACTTCAGTAGCACTTTCATAAAAGACACAAAAAGACACAAAACAGGTGGCGGTGAAATGCCTGAAGCCTGTTGATTTTTAGTTTGTCATGTGGGTAGAGCACACTGGGCTACCGTGAGTATGAAATGCACTATATACTATGCACTATAAAAATGTATTGCCTTGCCTTGAGGAAGTGCATGTGTATCTGTGGTGTGTAAATGTGTGACTGTGTGACTGTGTGTGTGTGTGTGTGTGTGTGTGTGTGTGTGTGTGTGTGTGTGTGTGTGTGTATGGGGACTGGGAGCTCGCACCTGGTCTCCATGGCTTCTCCATCCTCTTCCTTGCCGTCCTCCTCTTCCTCGGGGGACAGGCGCTTGGTCTTCTGCACAAAGTGCACCGGGACGAAGGTGATCTGCTTCTCGCCACCCAGGCGGTCGGGCAGCACCACCTCCTTTTTCACGTTGATGTCTGAGTAGGGACAGCCGAAGGCACTGCAGACAGAGAGAGACAGAGAGAGAGAGAAAGAGAGAGAGAGGGAGAAGAAGAGAGAGAGACAGAGAGAGAGAGAGAGATGAGAGAGTGAGAGAGAGAGAGAGACACAATGATGTTTAAGTTTACTTTAATTATCTGTAAAAAGAAAGGTAAAGGCAGCGTAGGTAGCAAGAAAGAAAAAAAAAGGAAGGATGACGAGAGATCAGAGAGGGAGGGGAAGAGGAGGAGGTAAAGTAGGAAAACATAATAGGAGGAAGATAAGCAGAAGTAGAAGGAGTGTGTAAGAGAAAGAGAGGAGAGAAAGTGAAAAAGAACTATAGAAACACTTGGGAAATGGAGGTAGGATGAGGGTGAGGCAGTAGAGATCAAGACAATGCGAACTAGAGAGGAGTGAGATCCATTTGAATAGAGGCAGACAGAAAGAGGAAGGGAGGGAAGGAGGGTAGAAGAGAGGGAGGGAGAGAGGAAAGGTGCAAGGCATCGTGGGAGCGAGAGGGATGGGTGGGGGGTAGGGGGTGAAAAAGAAGAGGTAGAGATAAAGGAAGAGAAAGAAATAAAACCTGTTTTAACTTACAGACCACACATACACACACACACACACACAAATGCCACCCACAAAGCCTTTCCCTTTTCAAGGCGCAGAGGGCTGGCTCTGCAAGTAGCGTCTGTCACTGCGCATCATATAAACCAACTTCCTAAGAACTGCCATGATCTGCGTTTGAAGGGATGAGACAAAGTAGAGGTTCCCAGCAGAAGCAGGTTGGAACACGTGAATGGGGGAACGTCAATCCACACACTAGTTCACTGCAGTAGGCTTCTCCCTCATGGAGTCCTTTACAAGTGGCATAACTTATTAGACATGTTAATATCGCGATCTTTGCTGACACATGAAAGGGACTTTGTATCCAATTGCATTTCTTGCAACGATTTTTACACATACCATTGACGCTTTTATAGTTTTCTTTAATATTTTTTGGTAAGAATAGAGAGGAATATTTGGTGGAGACTTCAGGTGATTGCAGGCTCATTTAAAATCCATTACTTGGCTTTGAGACACAGTTCAATTTTTCCCCACTGTTCTTTGAAATGCAAGCATAATTGATTATACCAGAGGTGGGAAAACACAAAGCCCACTGCAGTGCCATTACATCAGAGTCAAAGGGAAAGCATAACAGACTCATCACCTGTGAAATGAACTCCTCTAAACACAAACAAGCCTCCCGTCATTCATCAAAATATACATCTATTCCATTCCCTTATTAGCATCAGACTCCCTCTTACATCACTCTCCGTCAGTTATCGTCAGCAGAGGCTAACACAGGTTACATCACTCTCCGTCAGTTATTGTCAGCAGAGGCTAACACAGGTTACATCACTCTCCGTCAGTTATCGTCAGCAGAGGCTAACACAGGTTACATCACTCTCCGTCAGTTATCGTCAGCAGAGGCTAACACAGGTTACATCACTCTCCGTCAGTTATCGTCAGCAGAGGCTAACACAGGTTACATCACTCTCCGTCAGTTATCGTCAGCAGAGGCTAACACAGATTACATCACTCTCCGTCAGTTATCGTCAGCAGAGGCTAACACAGGTTACATCACTCTCCGTCAGTTATCGTCAGCAGAGGCTAACACAGGTTACATCACTCTCCGTCAGTTATCGTCAGCAGAGGCTAACACAGGTTACATCACTCTCCGTCAGTTATTGTCAGCAGAGGCTAACACAGGTTACATCACTCTCCGTCAGTTATCGTCAGCAGAGGCTAACACAGGTTACATCACTCTCCGTCAGTTATCGTCAGCAGAGGCTAACACAGGTTACATCACTCTCCGTCAGTTATTGTCAGCAGAGGCTAACACAGGTTACATCACTCTCCGTCAGTTATCGTCAGCAGAGGCTAACACAGGTTACATCACTCTCCGTCAGTTATCGTCAGCAGAGGCTAACACAGGTTACATCACTCTCCGTCAGTTATTGTCAGCAGAGGCTAACACAGGCCATCGCTCTTTCTTTCTCTATCTCTTTCTCTATCGCTCACTCTCACTCTCTTTCTCACAGACATACACACACACACAGCTATCAAAATAACCCCTTTGTGTGTGTACATATGCGTATGGATATGAGTTTGTGCTTGTATGTTTATATATATAAATATACATATATTATATATGTGTGGGTGTGTGTGTACTTGTATGTTTTTATATATATATATCTGTGTGTGTGTGTGTGTGTGTATATTAGTTCAGTGGCACAGGGCTCGTTGTGACTCCTGGGGCTCCCGCTGTCCCAGCCTCACATCTGTGCGCCCATCTGGCTGCAGAGACTTTGTGTCCTTCACTTAGTCGGCTCGTGCTGGAGAAGGGACCATCTCCTGCCATTATGCTTCCTCGCTCCGAGACAAAAGTAGCATATGGCCCCCGTTGCAAAGGAGGAATATGATTGATGAGATGCGGGACGCTCCAACACAGGCAATAATTCACCGCTTTCTTTCAGCGGCACGACACCCCAATGGTACTTGGAACAGAGTTCTCACCCTTACAGATTTTCATCCCCCCCCATACACACACACACACACACACACACACACACACACACACACACACACCCAAAACCTTCCATCCCCACAACAACACACACATCAGAGGTTATGGATAGTTACCAGACAGCCACTAAATGCCATTATGCATTCACTGGTATGGAGAAGGTGGTGAAAGAGGAAGGGGAGGGGGAGGAGGAGCAGGAGGGACATTCGCCCGATTTCACACTCCACTCAAAAAACACTGTAATCCAATTATCTCATGCAAGGTAAGAGTTTCCAAGTGCGGCTAATGAATAGGTAGGGCTGAGAGTGTGTTTGCGAGGGGTTTACATAAAAGCAGGGGTCGGTCTGAGGGAGGCTGGCGGGGAAAGTAGGCTGCCCGCACACCTGACTTTAAAAGGGCTAGTGACCTTTGAAGCATCCCTCACAGCAAGAGAGGCGTGGAGCAACAAAGGACAGGGAGGTTGATGCTAATAACAGATATCACGCCGAGACGACATCATCGCCACCATCAGATCTTAACCAGGGAAGGTGAGAGCCATGTAGCCAAATTCTGACTCAAGACTCTGACATAGAGCAGCAGGGGGTTAAACGCCAACACTGCCCCACCACCACCACCACCCCCCAACTTCAAGAAAATGTAATTACTGACATTTGACATCGCCTGCTACAATCCCAGGTTTTTTACCGACCGATAAAACTAGCGAGATGGTGAGTGAGTGAGAGAAGACCACAAGCCAATCGCGTTAAACTCCATTACTGGCAGTAAAAACCCAGCACCCCCAGGCCCCAATGGAGTCGCTCGGGAGCTGCATTTTACGCAGACAAATTGCACTGTCACTGCAAGGGTGTGAAACAGAGGAGCCTGATTCTGCCGACGGAGAGCGTGGCTCCACAAGAGACGTTTGAGAGAGAAAGGGAGAGGAGCGGAACAAAAGGCCAAAAGACAGTGATGGGCAATCACATGACCCGTCCATGAGACAGGCTATATGTTGCACACAGCGAGATTATGATTAACGACTTGTACGATATACCTCAGACCCTATAAATCATGCAAAATTTCACCACGTAGCAATATATTTCTTCAACCTTCATTTTCTGATAATGCACCTACTCGTGGCCAACAGACGGCCTAACACATTCTGACAGCACACCCAGTCGTGCTGGAATTCTTGTTGTTTTCAGGAAGCTGCACCGTGGATTTAATTTGACAACACTGTGACAACATTCTCCAATTCTCTGTTTAATTAGAGGATGGCGTTGATGCTCAATGGGATGCTGTTGGTGCCACATGCGCCGATGGATCACTGGGAGCTTAAAAATAGATGGATGGAGGGAGGCTAAATTTACTGCTCTGGGAGAGGATGAGACTCTTCTCTTTCTCTCTCTCTCTCCCTCTCTCTCTCTTTGGCCTTCTCTGCAGTGCCCATAGCATGGAGGCGAAAATCAATACCAGCACTGGGAGTGATAACACTGAAGGGTATTTTTGGAGAAGTTCGAGCGGCGGATTCATCTGCCCCCTTTGCAATACTTGTCTGAACTAAGCTGGTGAAACTTTTACAGATCAAGTTGCTAATCTCTTCATCAGGCCTCCTTGAGTACACTGGCGGCAGACGGGCACTGCCTAGGGTGCCCCTAAATGACCTGTTTGATTTTCATCATAACTGCTGGCAATTACCGTGTCAAAATAAAAGTATAAACAATAAAGCAAAACCCAGACTTACCAAATACAATTTTAAGAGTGCGACTATCACTCACTGGCTTCATCAAGCCTAATGGTCTGGAATGAATAAGCCGGCTTTAATGAAGACAAGGGGAAACAGCAACAGAGGAATATGAAGTGCCTCCCGAAATCTCGATTATGCGCTTTAATATGTTGCGTCAAGCAACGTTTTTATTTCACCGCCTTCGCAGAGTGACAGATGGGCCCTGAGAGCGGTGAGGCTTGTTTATTGTAATAACTCTGCCCCGGGTTCCCCTCTTCATTCGGGCTGCTGTGGCTTCCAGCGATCACATTTACTCACCGACACCAGGCATTAAGGTAATGAAAACACGAATAACGCTACTGGAGAGGAAAAGTAGTTGCAGACGCGTGGCAGCGACTGGGAAGTCTCTGAAAGTTTTGTTTTTGTTTCTATTTGTCGTAAACGAGCCTTTGTTTCATTTCTGTGCCACAGTAGGGGTAAATGGGTAAGAAAAAAAAAACTAAATGTATGACTGCTTGACACATAATTGTGCAATTTTCAGTTAACTGCATGTTAATGCATGCAAACGAGATGCAAATTTTGCACTAATGAAGCTCAACCCCATCTCAACTCGGGGGAGGTGGAGAGAGGAGAATCATGGGCATCCGGGAACTGTGGAATGGGTTATTTCATACAGCACCAGGAGTCACAGTAATCAGAAATGCCTTTCAGAAGGACCTTGTCCCGCTGTTTCTAGATGAGGTGGAATATGCAGACTCCATGATAAATTGATTGAGCAGTGATTAGATCCCTCAGATAGGTGAGAGGCAAATATGGAAAAGGGCATGGATGACATGCGATGAACGAAGAATGGATTGTATAGGTCACAGCGGACATCACGCCCTCTGGTGCAATTTATGCAGAGGAGGACAATATGTAATTGACAGTAATATAGTTTCTTTGAGATTATTGATTGCTTTGTATAAAATTCATATGACATATAATACCTGGAAAATAATACCTGGCTAAAATGGCAGAGATTCTTAAGAGATTCTTCTCAGAGTCTTTAAAAACATTTTTTTCAAACGCATGTTAAAAATAAGGCACTTAAAAAATAAAATAAGGCACTTTGTCTTTCGGGCTGGCTCTCACAGCAGACCAAATAATATTGATAGCATTCTTGTAAGATCTATAACCCTTTGTGTGTGCAGGAATGCAATATACATGAGAAATGAGGCATCAGCCAGTCTAATCTCTGAACTATGGCCAGGAAAATGTCTACTCTTTACGCATCTCTGTTCAAGAACGGCATTCACGTTCAGCAACTGTCTGAATATGACCCTGCAAAAAAAAAAAATTCAATACACAGCATACCGACTCTAACAGTCTATCCTGCTAACATAGCAAAACCTCATAGCTGTTCTCAGAGGGTTTCCATTTTAACATTCTATGCGACTGTTTAATGTAATGTAAAAGTACCAGAAGTGCTTTGGGAACAACATACAACAGTGTAGTTTTTCTTTTTCCAATGAGACAGTCTATACTGTCCACCCTACAGTTATTTTCTGACACTATACTAACCAGCACAGCAGAATTGTTGCATTGACACACAGTGAAATACACTGTGATGCACCTTTAAAATCACTGGCAATAAAAGACCCTTTAAAAATCACAGCCTGTGCAATGAGAGACCTCCTTCTAGAGGAAAAAAAGCTCTTCGGCAGGACAGGTTGTGTGAGGCCCAGGGAGTGACTCACCTGTGGTGTCCTGTGTATTTTGCGCCTTTGATGTGACCCACACCACGGCATCCTGGCGTGGGACACACTCCCTGGGTGACAGAGCTCTTGAGGTCAGAAAGTCCTGGGTGTGCTGGAGAGAAGAACACACACAAACACGCACACACACACACACACACACAACACAAACACACAGTAGATGCACATTCAAAGCACAGGCGCGCGTGCACACACACACACAGACACACACACAAAACATGCACATACACAAATATAGACACACAGACACACACACCCGCACACACAGAGAGAAAGGGAGATCGCATTAAATCATTTCACAACGTCTCACAGTGAGTTGATGTAGAGAGATAGCATACACTTAAAGGCTTTCTGCTTTGGGTCTTTTAAAAACCTAATTGCTTTAGAAAGGAACCTTTTTCTCCCCACAGAAATCTTTTCTGGGTCACAAGAGGGATCTTCAAAGCATCAAGCCAAAGTCAAAGCCCCCCACATAGAACCCCACATAAGACCTCACATGAGAGAAAGCAGGAGAATATTTAACAGTTTGACTCTACAGTGAAGTCTACTTTCTAAAGTCTGAAGTCTGCTTCTTCCTTTTATCTGAGGTGAACTCAAAGCCTTTGTGTTGTTCCTGCCACTTTTACATAGTAGCAAAACAGGAGGATAACATGCACCAACAATTTCTGCACAACAGGGAGGCCAATTAATTTGCCTTTGTAATATCTCTTCCAGTTGTCACTGTACACCATCTTACAGAGAGGCTATCTGGACAACAGAGAAGTTTCCTGCACTTGAAGAGTGAGGGTGGGATAGACTGAATCTACATATGCTCACTGACAAGAGTTGACTGGGTTGGAGGCTATTAAAAATAAACACACTGTACCACTGCCGGTGCGGAAGTGTCAAAGTCGTTTACATTCAAAACAGCGTTTGAGCTTTACTTCATACCCCTGTGGCAGTGCCACAAGACAACACCGTTAATGTTATAACATAGAGTAATGCCTCCTTAAATAGATCGACAAAAACACAAACAGAGACAGAGGCTCCTGCATTACACTGGAGGGCTTTTTTTTCAATCTCTCCTTGTTTGCTGGAAACATAACAACGTTGCATCTGCTCAAATCCCTAAGTATGTTTATTGAGAAGAGCCACGGACAGATTAGTTTCCAGAGCCATTCTTTTTGAAGGCTGCTTTTATGATAGGGGATGGCTTGTTTCCTTCCGGTTTCTTCTCCACTGCATTCATTTGTCCAGCATTGATAAAGCAAGTTGTTATGTCAGGGCCAATCCATCATAGTTACTGGCAGAAGAGGCATATACAAAACATAATTTGAGTGGAAATGAGGACAAGCGGTCAGATCAGAAGTTGGACTGCACACATCAGCCTTGACAGTTAAATTTAAATCTCAGTGTTCTCCAGTTCTGTAAATAAATGTTTTGCTGATGACGAGTGACTTTTGCGTAACTACTGCACTGAGTAGCTATGAGGAGATCATGATTCACTTGTGTTCATTCCTGCTGGGAGCTGAAAGAAGCATGCTTAGTGGAAAAGCTTAAATCACATCTGTTTGAGTCCCCTTTTTGTTTCCCATCTGCCTGTGGCGAGGGCTACAGTGGATGACAGTGGATGAGCCCTGCTAACTGTGTAACCTTTCAACCATCAAACAGATTGAGCACAAGACATTAGGCACAGGTTGGAGCAGCTCCATATATGTCAAGAAGATTTACCACTCAAGGTGGCTGGGTGGAAGGCAATCGATGGTGGAGATCAAATGAGTGCTGGGGTCCTTGAGAGAAATGTGAGCGACAGACAGAGAGAGAAAGAACAAGAGAGGTAAAGCGAGAACATCAAGAGACAGAGTGAGAGAGAGAGAGAGTGAAAAGGAGAGTGAAAGAGAGAGAGAGAAGAAAAAGAGAGAGAAATAGAGGGAGAGCGAGAGAGAGTGAGACACAGAGGAAAGAAAGAGATGAAAGGGAAGAGGTGGAGAGATGGAAACTTACTCAGAGGGTGCTCCAGAGGGTGACCTGTCCGGGCGCACCATCCGACAGGGTGAAGGTCGGGCAGGTCAGAGTCCACCCAGAAATCAAACTTCTCATGCCAGCCATCAAAGTGAATCTGTGACAAACAGAGAGTTTCCCGGTCAATCATACAGTATACTGCACATCCAGGAGCTATGATTAGATCTCCTATCACAGGCAGAAATGTTGTGCATGTCCCCGTGCTTAATAAGTTAAAAACAATTCAAAGGAATAATGTGTTTTTGGATGAGAGCCGATTCAGCTTCATGATACTTTGTGATACTTTAGGAAAACATTTCAAACGGGTGTACTTAGATCTTTTACATCTCCCCAGGGAATTTGAGACAAATCAATACAGCTTACAGAGAGCTTTCCCTTTTTACTGTGACCAAAAACTCTACTTCTATGTCTGACACTGTCCCATTTCTCAGGTTAAAACGCAGCTGTGACATCTGTGACCACAAATGGTGTGCGGAATAACAATAGTGGTGCATGGTACGGTACAGTATAGTATAGTACAGTACAATACAGTGATAGTGATAGATAGATCGACCTGTTACAAAATATTACTAGTGGAAATTCTGACTGGCTCGTAACTTTACAAATGTACTAGCCACACTGGCTAATGGTTACATTTTTTTTATTTTGAGCCCTGCCAACAATGAAATGTCATATTCAATACATATTCAAAGAAGAATGGTTGTGAAAGTTACGGTTAAAAACACAGGTTTGTCCACCACTATCTGTTCTGACCACAAATTCCGCTCAATGTATAAAGTGTAGCTTGTGTCTGCAGCCAATTATAACTTCCTTCCCAGGGGAAAAAAACATAAGTTTGATTTATTCTGCTGACTGACTTAAATCCTCAAAGGGCACACTAGTAATGTCTCCAGTTGTCACAGCTTTGCAGCTTTGTGGTTCTACCACTTGACTCCCAGCCTAACACTGCCAGATCTCATCACAGTGTGTGACAGACTGTGTCTGGAGCAGGAGCTGTGGACTGTGGTTCTTGACTGAAAAGAGTTTGGCTAAGCTACAGGAGCACCGTCAACTGAAATCAAAGACCAAATGGTTGTAGTCAAAGACATTACAAAGAAAAGAACTGCATCAAAAGTGTTAGGAGGTATTATTTCAGTCATTTAATTTGTTAAGATCCATCTACAATTTCAATTATTGCTGCTATTTCTGAGGCACTGTGTCAGAGTACCACAGAAAACCTAAAATATAAATCAGGCCTACAGTGGGGAAATTAACATCACCTCTCTCTTGAATTCGCTGTTTCATTTCAAGCTTAGGCTTATCCTAACACTTACTTTTCTAACTCACAGCAAGAACAAGGAGATGAAGCCATCACCTTTAGTACAATTAAGGTGAACTCATTTACACCATGGCCAACCTAATCAGATTCCAGCAGATTGTGGTCGCCACTCTTGACGTGACTTCCAGTGTGTCATTAACACAAGACAGTGAGGGGCAGTATACAGGGTAATTACTCCCTTATGGTGGGGTGAAGATATATATACACATATATGTAAAAAAATAAAAAATAAATAAAAAACATTAACACACAGACAAAGAGACAGTAGTGTAGTAGTGTATAAACTCTCAAGGGTACTTCTATAAATTGATGTCACATCTAATCTAAATGCTTTAATGATGTAGTTGTACAGAGATGAATACTTCTCAGATTAATGAAGTGTGAATCAATGTATCTGCACAGCACCAAGACATCAAAAGAGCTCAAATGAGCAGCGACGTGCCAGTCTGAATGCGAGAGCCTTGCTGAGGCGATGCTGGCCTCAGGATGTTAATTATTTATCACGCTAAAGCAAGAGATATCAGGAGAGGACTGCTCGGTGTAATCAGATGATGAGGCTGCTGCTTTAACACACACACACACACACCGCATGCGGACACACAGATGCAGGCACAGGCACAGGCACAGGCACACTTCCTATTCAGCATGATCTGTAGAGACGTCATTTTTGTTTACAATGGGCAGCCATTAACTGCCAGAGTCTTGCCAAGAGGGCACTACGGAAATGTTCACAAATTCATCACAACCTTGATGAGTCTACATCAATATCACACACAATGCTCAAGCTCAGTATTCCACACTCTTTTCAAAAAAAGAAAAAGATTGAGGAAAAAGAAAGGAAAAATCAATGCATGGGACAATGCCAGCCTGCACTATATTGCTGACTGTTGCAGCTGATCTTGCTGTTCATCTTGGCCATTTAAAGATAATTAGTGGTCCATGTGCTGACAAACATCTCTTAGAAATAGTGACTCTCATTCATTCGGGGAACTCATCGCTTCTTAAAACCTGAAGAGCAATTAAGGAAGCGGTCTTTAATGTGCCATTAATATATGGCTTAGCTAATTTACCTTTGTGTTTAATGACTGCCCTCCCGCAGTTAAATTAATGCAGAAAGAAAACCAGCTTGATGCGCAGTGAAGTAGGTCTGATTAAGAACGATGGCTGTTTGCAAAGAGGTGGGTCAATACAGGTCAATATGCAGTTCTGCCCTGTGTTTAAACCTGTTAAGTTTTGTCCTGCCTGACGACTGATCAAACAATCAAGCATTAATTAACGGTGAAACAGCACAGAGGTCTTTCATAACTCTAACTTGTCCTTGCACCTGCTCCATGTCAGGAAATGAGAGGTGGATTCCCATGATGCAACCTGACCGGTCAGCACAGTGACAGTTACAGCAACCTACTGTGACTGTGCCACATCAAAGCTTACTGCTGGAGCGTGGCGTGGAATATTTGCTTCATCTGAGACATTACATGTGGCTACACGCACTCACTCCTGCCTTTTGAAAACATGCCATAGCACTCTGGAATCTTTGGTCCAAACCGTCACAACTGTCATGTATCTGGTCCTATTAACATAGACCACAGAAGTGCAAAGAAGAGTAGAAGTGCTATGCTTCTGTGGTTGTGAGGGTCATAGTCATAGCACTCTGGAATCTTTGGTCCAAACCGTCACAACTGTCATGTATCTGGTCCTATCAACATAGACCACAGAAGTGCATAGAAGAGTAGAAGTGCTATGGTTCTGTGGTTGTGAGGGTCATAGCCATAGCACTCTGGAATCTTTGGTCCAAACTGTCACAAATGTCAAGTATCTGGTCCTATTAACATAGACTACAGAAGTGCACAGAAGAGTAGAAGTGCCATGGTTGTGAGGGTTGTGTGGGTCGTCTCCTCACCTTGACCCGGTAGTCCTCTGTATCGACAATGGTGGCCACACGGATCAACATGGGGTTCCTTCTGTCCACCGCCTCCAATCTCATGTTCACCTGAAAGTTGTGAGGAGGTCTCTGAGGAAGAAACACACACCACACACACACACACACACACACCACACACACAAGTTGTTAGAGTGACTTTGTGAAGTGCATTTGGTCTGATGGTATAGTCTCACCTGTTTTTTAAATGTTCCATTTCACACAACATAAAAGTAAAATGGCCAACTAACAACAAAGCAAAACATGCATTCCTTACGATATGCAAAAGTCAAAAAGCCAAAACTTCGAGAAAACAAGATTTGTTTGTTTTTCTAAACTATTTTCCCAAACACCTTGCAGAGGGGCAGCAGTGATGTTTTCATAATTTAGCTGCCATTCAGATTTAATGCAGTTTCACTGGCTACCCTTTGGGGCTTTATGTTCTGTCAAAAAATTGTGTTTAAATTTATATTTCTTGTACACTTCATCCTCAAGTAAGTCCTCTGGGTATGAAAAGCTCACCCTGGAACATTTGACATTATGCTTACATCAGCACAATCTGACACATACCTATACCAATACAATACAAAACAATCAACACACATACACAAGCATACACCAAACCTTTCAGAATACAGCATGTGGGCGCGCACACACACACACACACACACACACACACACACACACGTGCGCGCACACATGCATACACACGCACGCACGCACATGCACACACACACAGAGAAGACAAAAGATCACACACACACAAATCACACACAAAACAGATGTATTGCTTTGTGTCCGTGGCTCACACTTTTTCCCCTCTCAGCACTTACCATACAAAAAGCCTGGCTTTGAACAGCAGAGGCGCCATTGTCTTTTAAGTACTCCTCCCATAGGAAATGCTCTGGATTGGGGTGTCCTTGAATGCAAGCCAAACACATAATCTGATTAAAACAGGAAACATACACGTACATTTAATTATCAAAAAAAAAAAAAAAGCTTTGACACTGTCCAATTTCCTTGTTCTTCAACACCACAGCATGTAAAGCACTGTAAAGGCACACAGACATTCGGTTAACAAAAGTCGTCTCTCTCCGGGTCTCCGAGCCACCAGGACTGGATTCAAAGACCACTTAATGGATTTGTGGGATTTGCCACAAGTGCGCTTCCGGGGCCTCCAAAACCGCATGGTCTACTAAATAGGCATTAGTTCCACCGCAGGATCCCCGATTCTCAATTGTAACAGAACAATTTCAGATTAGAATGAAAGTAGTAAGGATTGGGAGAGTCTGAAACACTCGTCCCCACACACACACACACACACACACACACACACACACACACACACACACACAGACACACACACACACGTACACTCCACCAGATTAGTTTGAACAGCAAGGACTTTTGGGAGCTTGGTGTTTACAAAGTGAAAACTCAAGATGTTCAGATATCAGCCTTATCTAGCTTAGTCCTGTATGTAGCCTACTCCACCAGCTGCACCATGCCAACACTCACCCAAGTCTCACCCAAATGCAGTGGCTCACAGAGAACTAAGTAGCACTTGTAAATGGTAGCCATATCAACCGCAGTAAAGTGTTCCATACTGTACTTTCCCCTTAATGGTAGCTATAATAGGTTATTTTCTTTAGTTCATGCACATGATTTCTAAATATAAACAAAGTTACAGATAAAATTATACCCTAAATACAAATGGGAGGTAATAATGATGAATGATGATGAATGGAAATAATGACTTTGCGTGTCACAGAGTTCTTCGCCGCTGCCACCCTGCCATTATTTCCATCAACCAACCTGTCACCTCATCAGCCGTTAACCTTACTAAAAGGCTACACCAGATATGCTACCGATGTGTTAAGTCAAAGACACATCTGCTGTAAAAATTGGAACTGGCTACACCAGACGCAGCAGCTTAGCAAGCGTTCCAAAAAAAAAAAAAAAGTCCAGTCTTCTAAATGTATTTTGACATGGCTTGACTTAATGCTTCCGTAACGCATCCAGTGTAGCCCTAGGGTTATGCAAAAGCTTTAAACTTTACTCATGTAGGCATGGGAGGAGCACGTCACAGCCTCGGAAAGATGTACACCTTAGTGACAGGAAAGTTATAGGTCATGATTCTAGTCGAATGATTCTATGCATTCAGTGGTTGATCCTCAATAGCTTCTACTTGTCCATTCAGTGCTTGTGATCCTAAACAAACCAAAAACGAAACAAATAAATAATTTAAAACAACTTTTATGTCTAAAGTTGTGGATTTGTAAATGGCAATCAAACTGCAGTCAGGGGAAACCAAGACACAATCCCAGCTAGTCAACAAAATGCATCAGAAGCCTAGGAAAGATGGGTGCAATCTGATTGCCTGTTGATCTCCAGTACCAACAAACTTTCACAAAACCAAAACTGAACATAGGTTCATAATGAGAAGATGACAATACAAGCATCTCTGTTCAACCAAAGACCCTCTCCAGCAAGTTCAAGTGTGAAAGCCCAGGCAGAGAGTAGATTCTGACACAAATTAAGATCCAAAATGGGATAAAACATACTGTATAGGCTACTGTCACTTCTGGCTCCAAACAGCGAGACTGTATCCTGACAAATATAATTCCAAGGTAATATTCTGATTACCACTACTGGAAAAACAAAATGCAAATGAGAAGCGAACATAAAGCACTATTTGCAATGCATATACAGCCAGATTCAGCACAATCCCTGTGTACAAGGAAACAGGAGGGTGCTTGATAGTGGCCTGTTTCAGTTGGGCTATGCCGTGCTTCGCTGAACCATTCCTTAAAAATGCCACCTCACAGTTGTGGCAAGTTTGCTATCAGTCTTCACCATACTTCCCCCTTGGGCCATGCAGCTAAGCCACAGCCTACGTTCTTTCAACCTGAGCGTGTTAGAGATGGAAAGAGAGGGAGGGAGATAGAGAAAGAGAGGAAAATAAGACAGAGAGAAACAGTCTGAATGAAATGGAGAGAGGGTTTGAAAGAGAAAAAAAAAAGAAAAACGAAAAAAAAAAAATAGAGGTAAGTAAGAGTAAGCAGAGAATGAGATGGAGAAAATCTGTCAGAGCTGCAAACTTTCCAGTGGTCAATTACATGCTCTCTTAGTCAGGCGAGAGATGGGCCTGAGTTACAATAATGTTATATCCCAACAGATAATGCTGCGATAATGCAGGTCTTTTTCCCTTCCCCCAGTGCTCATGCTCCATGCAGAACATGATCTAATGTACAATGATTCTGCTCTGGGATTAAATCTAAATGTCTGTCTGGATTTAACAGCAGCGAAGGGGAAGAAAAAACTGATGACCACTGCAGTTTAGCAGAGAGGGAGAAGAGATGGAGCTGAGTCCTGGAAAAGGCAATTCGACTCAGCAGAACGGAACGAGAGAGAGAAAGACAGAGTGAGCGAGGGGTGAGAGTGGAAGCGAAAGCAGAGAGAAAGAGAAAGAGAGACACTCAGCAACGCAGTGATGTGGGATGCAGAGCGCTCCAGAGGGACTTTGGTTTCACCCGGATCTCAGCGCAAAATACGCTGACCTGGATTCCTGCGCAGTTCTGGTAGCCCGATAAACACGGCACCAACAGTTCCCTAAATCTATTACTACTCCATTACCAGGGCCGCCTCGTAACCACTTAAACTGAACGCGCACCATTTCCATTCCACTCCAGTTTAATGCACTTAAACAATCTTTATTGGGCACCTGCACACTTTTATGGAATTACTCATATTACCATGCATCACTTTCACAGTTTCAGTTTCAACTCAGCAATCATGCTTTGAAGCACTACAGAGGCTCCAAAGCCACAGTGAGTTATAGATAGAATATAGAGTTTGCCAGCTCATGATGATATTGCAAGTTACGCCTGGGGTTTGCATAAGTAAGTGGCAGGATGAGGAACCTGTGTGGGGGTGTAAGCCTATCCAGTAGCCATAGTAAGGGTTCAAAAGTCCAAGCAGGAAGAGTGAGAATCATTAAAAACACTTATGATCAATGCCATGCTGTGTATCTATGGTGGCCTCTGTTATAGCAGCATCTGCGGCGTCTGATCGGCGTGTTTGGAGCCTTTTTCCCCTCCTCGCTGGGGTGGACAGCCAACATTGATCTGGCGCGGCACACCAAGTGCTTTTCCTTTCTTCTTCTGTAGTGGTGCAGGCAGTGGTGTCGGAAGCGGCAATCAATGCCAGAAATGTGAGGGAAATGTCAAATCCGTCAACTGATTTAATGGTTTAAAAAAAAAAAAAAAACCTCAAAAGGTTCAAAGTGTCACTCCAGGGTTGACACACCGTTTTTTTCCTCTTCAAACAATCCTGTGCTAACTGCTCCTGTGCAAACATCTTCCTAAGCATGAGTCACTTCATTGTGTAACATGACGATAAACTGACAGGTCAATACCCGCTGATCATGGAGACCTGGGGGGTCAAACTGCCAGATTGATCCACAGGACTGAAGCCGTACACATCTGCATCCAATCTGCATCCAAACCCTTCAGGGATGGGAGGATGTGATGATGTGAGGCTATACTGCATTAAGAGGGATAATTACTTGTCCTATTCATCCAAAGAACACGAATACATTAAGCTAGTGACCAGTGGTGTGAACTCTTGGTTTTGGTTATGAGGCTGTCTACTGGGACAAGTTCACACAATATCAAAAACCTGAATTAAAGCTTTTGTATGCATGTGCTTGAACTTGTGAAATGGCCTTCAACACAAAACCCAATCAATGAAACAGATAATAAAAGACTGTATGAGGAATGAGCTTTTGAAATACTTTTTTTATGATTTATTTTAGACAAATAAAACTCTAAAATGAGTGTTAAAATTACACAATGCAAGAATCATTTAATGTCTAAATATAGATAAGAGCAAAAAATTGCTACATTTTGTCATTTTGCCATTTGATACTCATATTTAGACCAGCCGTCCTGACAAGACATGAGCAGTAAGCAGAAATGTGGTGACGGTTCTCTGACCTTTACGCTAAATGTCAAAAAGCTGCTGCTCAGGTGAGTCATATCGGTATGACACAGCAAACAATGAATGAATATTTTGTCAAGGACATCGTTGAAATTCCCAGTAATAACCGTCTCAGACGCCACAAATGACAGTCTTTTGACCTCCGCTACGCCTAATGTATTTCCTAATGATCACATTCAAGGACATCAAGGAGAAAGGTGCTCATTACCTTCACAGACAAAAAAATGAAAAGACAGAAAATAAATTGCCCTCTCCAAATTTTGATGCAATTACGTTTCCACATTTACTTCAATTAGGATAGGATGTACAGCATACAGCACATGTAGCATTGGCTAACCATGCTGCCCAGACTCTCAGTGCAATTAATCAACAACCACACTGGAGACACTTCAGCCTTCCCAATTATTATGCTACTGCAATGTGTGTGTGTGTGTGTGTGTGTGTAAAACCATTTATATGTGTGACAGAGAAAGAAAGGTACAGAATGAGAGTCTGTGTGTGTGTGAGAGAGTATGAGAGAGAGTAAGATTAAAAATAAGAATGAGAGAGAGACTAAACTTACCCTGAGGTGCTGTGAGAGGTCGTCCATGGTCCTGACACCATCCCACCGGGTGAATATAGGGGCTGCTGGCATCACACCTGCAAAAGAACAAACACAGAGTAATAACACGTGCATATGCCAATGCCACTGACACAGACACAGATTAAAGAGCTCAAGAAACTGAGGCTTTGCATCACAGTCCACAGGTGACATGTACTTCAATTGGTGTTACGCCATGTGACGAATCCAAAACCTTTAGCAACAGCTACCTGGCAGTTGTGCCAATTGGGACCTGCTGATTTATGGTGATTAGTTAGAAGACATAAATGTGCTCAGACTTTTTGTCTTTCTAAAGTCCGATTACACACTTCTTCTGAAAATGTAGGACTTCACAGATTTGAGACTTCACAGGCACTACGAAGTACCTCCAGCTTTGCAGACACTGCTTCTCTATTTGTCAGAGGAGGGGGAGGAGGTGTTTGGAGTGCACCCATCACAAGCCAATTATTTTTTCCCCGCGCCATGCCAATATATATGAATCAGTGCCGACACAAACAGATGTTGGGAGAATTGATTCACTTATGAATTATGGTTAGCTTGCTTGCTATGGCTGGCTTGCTTAAGAGACAAATGTGCAACAGCGCTCACCCAGTGGCGTCATTCAAACAGAACCAGCCTGAGGCTGCTGCTTAAAAAGGCATCTATTCAACACAGGTGTTTTCTGGGCTGTTAAGGGGGGACAATTCCCTCGATGGAGTCCAATGAGGAATAACAGCTGCAAGAACGAAGGAGTGAAGAACTGCATTCATGCCATCAAAACAGCAGATGAGTGGCGACAGTGTACGTGAAGAGCGGTTTCAATTTGTTTGTGAAACACACGTGCAGACATTAAAACACACTGAAACAAACACCCACGCTCTCACTCACACTCTCTCAGACACACCTTCATCATCACAGGCCATTTCCATCTAAAGTAGGTGTTACTCGAGGGACTGACTGATCGCTCTGGAAAGAGCGCGTGCCTGCGTGCGTGCGTGTGTGCATGCGTGCGTGTTTGTGTGTGCACGCCCACTTCGGCTTGCTTGTGTGGCTATGCTACGACCAAATCACTTCAGATACAAATGTGCAATGAACAGGCCTCCAAAAATTTCCAACAGGATAATAAAAAGGAAGTGACCAGAGCAGGGGCTATCAGGGAGCTACTGAGTTTGATCAGATCAGATTTGATTTTTATCCATTCATTCTCAGCTTCAGGTCCAGTCGTAGGCTGTAGTTTATAGCTAACTGATGGCTAACGAAAGCATCACTCACCAGTTAGCAGGCTGTTGTCAGCCTGATCTTTATTAATTGGCTGCAAGGCTTAAATTCTCACACATTTTCTGTCAAAAGCAACATTATTAACTCCAATGCCTGTCAGGGGGTTTGGGGGGTTTCCCTCCACAATAAAAGTTTTACAATTAATTCCGTTGCGCACTGGTTATGCCTCCGGGTCTCTGTCCATTTGCTGTCAAGGTGGAACGCATAACCCACGTGCGCACTGTTATTCTGTAGCAATAAAACACTGCCTGGATCTACGGTTACGTAACTCTAACAAGTGCCTATTAAAAATATCACTCACTCACTCAAGCAAATAAGAGTGTTCAAGCAGGAAACATGTGGGTTCAAAGTGGATGTGATTGTGAGAGTCTTTTAAGAAATGTCTGGAACTGTCCTGGACATAGGATTAGGAAGGGAGAGCTGAACATGAAAAAGGAGAGTTGCATTCTGCATGGGTGGACAGTAGTTCTACATGTGCGGACAGTGGTTCTGCGTGTGCGGACAGTAGTTCTGCGTGTGCGGACAGTAGTTCTGCGTGTGCGGACAGTAGTTCTGCGTGTGTGGACAGTAGTGGACAGCAGTTCTACATGTGCGGACAGTAGTTCTACATGTGTGGACAGTAGTTCTGCGTGTGCAGACAGTAGTTCTACGTGTGTGGACAGTAGTTCTGCGTGTGTGGACAGTAGTTCTACATGTGCGGACAGTAGTGGACAGTAGTTCTACATGTGCGGACAGTAGTTCTGCGTGTGTGGACAGTAGTTCTGTGCACTACCTTATTCTAGGAACACTCAGTCCTCTACATGTAATTAGCTGTGTGTTTTTGGGCACACATACATGTAAAATTGTCTAGTCTATTGAGCTATTTTTGTCTATTAATGTTTGTGTGGGTGTGTGTGGCTGTATAGCTGTGGCATGGTAATGAGAGAGTATGTCAGACTGTAGTGGTGAGTGCAATGAATGGAGTGCAATGAGGGCTTACTATGTGTGGGTGTGTGAGACAGAGAGAAAAAGATAGGTGGGAGAAAGAGACAGAAAGAGAGAGACTGTGTGTGTGTGTGTGTGTGTGTGTGTGTGTGTGTGTGTGTGTTAGTGGCTTTATGAATGCGCGTGGGAGTGTATATGCTACAGCAGGTTCCCAGAGAGGGAGCTCTGTGATTTGTGAGCAGAGCTTCTCCTACTGGAAAGTGTCAGTATGGCAGAGGATATGAGAAGACAGAGAGAACACAAGAGAAATGAGGAGAGAGAGAAAGAGAGGATAGAGAGAAATTGGGGGACAGAGGAGGCAGAAGAGGAAAGGGATAGGAGTAAAAATCCATGAAGAAAATGAGACGGAGAAGAAAGAGGGAAAAGAGAGCCAGCTTAAAGGAAAACAGAAGGCTGATGAGGACTGTGACGATGATGAAGAGGACGACAAGCAAAGATGAAGAGAACAAAGTGGGAAGAGATGATCTAAGAGCAAAGAAGAAAAGAACACTAAAGACAAGGCAGGAAATAAATGGAGAAGGAAGATGAATTAGAGAGAGGGATATGAGAAGTGAAGTAAGAAAAAGAATTTGATAAAAGCATTGTTCAAGGTGTAGGAGATGAGAGGGGGCAGAAAAGAGAGAGAGAGAGAGAGAAAGAAAGAAAGAGAGAGAGAGAGAGAGAGCGATGAGGAGTTCAACATAGCAGTCATTCCTCACAATTAATGAAAAAACAACCTAATCCTTCAGGAGAGCCTATTTAATACCTCATCAGAGGTCCTGTGCTTTATGGTGGATTGTATCTAATTATACCACCTCAATTCTCCAGAGATTTCCATTGGCAAAGCCTTGGCATGTGTGCAGTGTTACGTAAAAACAATGAAATGAATCACTGCTTTTTTTTTTCACCCACTCCATCCCTCCCTTTCTCTGCCTCCCTTTGCCTCCCTCTCTTCTCTTCTAGTGAGTAAATGCACACATAAATAGCCCTCAATCAATCAACATCTCCTCCAAAGCAGCCGCTCATCGCCCCATCTACGCAGTGTGCAATTCAATCCAAGAATACTGGAGTGTAAATATGACCTGTTATGCAACATTATTCAGAGCTTTATTTGTTACACGACCTGGACGAAGCCGGCTATACGAAATGCTGATGAGTTGTAAATGGGTGGTGATACACTGAAGTCGGCCTTTTCTATTGCAGCGCTGGGTCAGAGCAGGGGGTCTGATCCTGGATCAATCATTGCAGACGTCCCTTATTACTTCATCAGGGAACACACAATAGGGTTGCAATGTATAATTGAATTGAATTTATTAATAATTTAAGATGTAGCAGCTTTAATTGGAGGCAAATGAGGAGATTAGATGAAAGGTGACGAGTGTAAGCAAACGAGTCGGTATTTAAAAGGATTTAAGGTGTGTGATGTCTGTCGAATGAACCTTGTTGCAAGTACGACTAGCAATAATGGCTTAGGGGAAAAAAAATAATTACCTGAAAGTATGACTATAAAAATGAGTGGCTGAGAAAAAAAATGTCAAAACCTCCTTTCACCTTGAAAACTGAATAAATTGAATAAAAGTGAATAAATTCCAGGCGGTAGACCAATTTGTCAAACACTTGCAGCTCGTGCAGTAGATTGTCTGAGAACAAAACCTCAGAGACTGCAACACCATGGCAGTGTGGTGAAGGGGAAGAGGAGTACAGACTGATCAGGAAGAGAGCATCACATCTATGACGATGGGGAGAAGGATAGATTAAACAATAGATAGCACAACAAAACGATAAATAGAAAGATAGAATGACAGATAGGTAGAATGATGGATAGACTGTTTATCCGGTAGAATATTCAGGCATCCCGTAGCATCCAAAAGATGACATACACACACACACACACACTACAAAACAAAGAGGAAGAAATCTAATTGTCTGTCATTTAGGGCACTAAATTGTTCAGTGTCAAAGGGGTGGTGACGATGTGCTTAAGGATGTTATGGTAGCCATAGTGCATGAAAGTGTCACAGCAAATACATTGCTAGTGCAAATTCTGTATCTTATCGAGTATAAATATTCTATATTTTATTGAGTATAAATAGGCTACACAATATAACAGTAAAATGATCCAGCTGTGATTATACACAAACAACAAGTAATATACTTAAAAGTCAAAGTTGTATAGTGTCAATACAGACAAACTGAAAGTACACTAACTGAAAAAGTCCTCTGAGAGAGCAGACCAAAAGCCAATCAGCACAAGATGTGTAAAAATCAAATGAATGGATTTCTGATTCACTTCTGATTTAACATGTTTTTCCATTGGGCCACATCTCTTTTCACAAAGTCACATGAAGAAAGAAAGAAAGAAAAAAAAAAAAAAAAACTGGCAGGATGTAAACAAACCACACTGAAAAACATACACACTATAAACATAAAAACACATATGTTTATGCTTATGAAGAGTACACATTTAACCAAAAAAGACATCCCTATCATTTTGTCCTGCATGTTTTTGTCTGTGTCATGTAAAATATCCCACTCAGGAGACATTTAGCAGCAACAGCAGGGGCAACGGCCCATGTCACAAGACTTGAGTTTGCAACTAGAGATTTCCAATCTTGACATTTTCAACCCACAATCTCAACACAAACAGATGTTGCGCTTTCCTAACCAGTTGAGACAATCTCCACAGCAAACACTACAGACTGGGCTTCAAACACAAATTCCAACAAGGAGAATTTTTTTTTTTTTTTTTTTGGACAAAGCTACAGACTACAGGGCCAACGCAACATCTCTGCTTCAGATCACAAACTGACTGCAGTGACAACCTTCACTCTGAGCTGCCAAACCAATTCGCTTCACATATTACAAAAGAAAAAAACAAAACAAAACAAAAAAATGACACCCTTCATCCACTGAGAGAAAAAAAAATCCTGCTAGCTTATGGTAGTGTGGATTAATGTAGGACCGAAAACTGAACACCTGATTTCACACCACTCCACGCATTCTAAAATACCTGCGCAGTGTGAAACGCATTCAAAAGAGGACATTCATGTTTAATAAGATTTAGCCAATCAGCAGTTACTGATCCTTTATTCTCTTGTAACAAAATAACAAGGCCATCATGAGCACTACCAATGGGACAAAAATCCCATAAAGAATGTTTCTCATGACCTCCATTGTTTGTTTCATTGCTGGTTTAATAGCAGCAAAGCTTATCTGAAATCAATAGGGCAACATCCAGTACTTTAGACCAAATGCCACACTCTTGCCTGTGGAAAGTAACACTAAAACTTGGATTTGTGTTTGCAGGGTGGACAGTCACACTTACCAATAGTCGTACGTGTCGTCCCAGTTGTCAAAGTGAACCAGAAATCGGTTGTCTGCAACATCAGCCACTGTTGCCACGCACACCAGACAAGGATTCTTCCTGTCCACCGCCTCCAACTTCATGCCAACTTGAAATTTTGAGGTGCTTGTGTTCTGATTGGGAGAGTCACTAGTCACTCAAGCTGATCTTAACTGTCAATGCCACTCGGGCGACAATGCAACAATTACATTTCAATAGACAGATTGATTTTTTCTTTTGACTTTTTCAGCTAGTTTCCTAGTCGGCATAGAAACAGAAGTAATAGTAGCTTTCTTTCCAGTGGAGGTTTGATTGAAGATTTCTTTCAGTTTATGACTTTCAGTTTATGACCTCTTTTGTGTTTATGACCAATAGCGTATCTTTTATCTATCACTGAGAAAGTTAACCTGTTGAAAAGTGAAAGTATAAAAAGAATCGTCAGGCAATTGTGACAACCTCTCTGATCAGGCTTTGGTCATAAACAGATAAGTAAGACATACACATACTATGAACCACCAGGACAACATAGAAAAGTCCTAAAAAAAAAAAAGAAAGTAAATTCAACCTTAGTTAACATTTTTCCTATCCACCCCCATTTGGCCTACACTGATAAGATTTTTCTGGTTTCCAGTTCCAAAGAATAGTTTCTTGGAAGCTTCTAGACTAGATAACAAGGCACACACACTACCTCCCTCCCTCCCTCCCCCATCTCTCTCTCTCTCTCTCTCCCCACCCCCCCACAGCTTGTCTGGCCACTTTGAATACACATTGTAAAGGTTAGCCCTGCGGCATTTCCACACTGTGCCATGGAAAGACCTTTCACGTCCCACTGGAGACTTTGTGCAACGTGGAGAGAGAGAGAAGGTCACCTGTATGCTGCATAGTTTATTTGGTTATTTATTTATCTCTGAAAAGCCACTTACACTGTTTTGGGCTCTGAACAGATTCTTTGGTGCAGCCTGTGCATTGCAGGCCTCTAGGTACTTCTCCCAGTTAAACTCGTTTGCTTTATAACCTGAGAGAGGAGCACAGAAAAACAAAGAAGGGAGGGAAAGAATGGAAGAAGAAAAAAGAAGGGAAGAAGAAAAGAAAGAAAGGAAGAGAGAAGGGATAGAAAGAAAGGGAGTAACGGAGGAGGAGAGAAACAGAGGCGAAGGGAGGGAAAGGAGGGGAAAGAAATAAAGAAGGAAGGAAAGAAAGAAAGAAAGGATAGAAAGAAAGGGAGTAACGGAGGAGGAGAGAAACAGAGCGTTATATAATTGGAGGAAATGGAATTTAGGTGCTCATTCAGATGAGTCTATTTGTGCCACTCATTTGAAAACTCATCACAGATGAAATTGCTGCTCAAGGGGGTCGAAGGGTGGGGGTGCTTCAGTGGAAAAACAAACGCACACATTAATATGCAGAATAATGTATACAGCAATTAGAGGAATATGACTGCAATGTTTACTTCTAATGTCTTGCATATGGTTGCAGAGCATATGTTTCATTAAAGAGTTTATTTCTTATTTTGTTTTTTTTTAACAAAGTGCATAACTTTCATAACTTCTGAAGCATTCCCATTTTTTTCCCACACGGAAGACTTAATTTGAAGATACTTCACAGTACTGTATAAAGGGTTTATTCACAACGATATTCACCAGCATATTCACCACTTGAAAGTAGTCCCTTTCATTTTGAGACTTTTTCCTCTGGTTTTGAGCCTCCCAAACTCAGTTAAAATCAGCTTACTCTACTTATGCTATAGACGACATCCTCCTCCTCTCAGGCTCCTTAGTTAGTTACCCAATACTATGTTTAGGGATCATAAATGACTTCTCTCTTCTGCGTGTGTCTATGGTTAGTGTTGCGCAACACTTACCTTTTGGGGGGTGGAGCTTGTGACCAGTTTCTTCACACCAACCAGCTGGTCTGATGTCTGGAGAATCTGCATTTACCCAGAGGTCATAGCACTCCGAGTACCCATCTATGTGCAGGCGCAACCGATGACCAAGCACCTTGAAATACAAACACTGGTGCTATTACCAACTCATCACAGATATATATATACACACACACACAGACACACTCACACACACAATCTGGTTTATTAGCCCTTATTTGCATGAAGTGAACGAGGCATATCTACCACTGAAGACCTTCTTTATACTGCCATATTCACAAACTGATTATTCCGCTTACACGTACAACTGTAATATCACCCCATTAACTTTTACATAAAATGGTTATGAATTTTAGGTGGGCTTTTTCTGTGAGGGGCTCAGGCCCTAGAGAGGGCACTAAACCTCCGTACACCCTTGTGAAAAGGCATTTTCTTATTGGCTAGCTGATGTGCTGACTTTAGAATAGGAACCCTGTAAATTAAGTAAACCACAGTCATATGTCAGTGCTCTGAAAAAGCTGACTAATCAGCTATAAATAAATGATAACAGCCATCTGTAAAAACTACACATCAAATCTAAGTGTGTACTTGGATAAAAAGTAAAAAAAGCAGAAGGTAAATTAATGTCTCTCATTTAGCAAAATGGTATAAACATAATTATTATGTAATTTGAAAGCTTATTTGGAAAACAAGTGAGTTGCCAAGTATAGTACACGATGGCTAATAGCTCGCATTCAAAGACTTCAAAGAACAAACTATTTTACATTATTCTTGCCCATGACTGAAGAATGACACGCTACAAACACAGACTGTTACCAGAGGTTTCCTTTACACAATAGGCTATACACACCAGCCTTAAATAGATATGTGGCAAATGTGGTGTAAGCAAACATGATTGTCAAAAGTGACATAGACTTGCAACTTAGAATTCAGGAAGTGAACCTGGGTTGACTGGTATTACTGCTGCTACATTTAGCTCATATTATATTTATTTACTTCATGGTGTACCCATTATATAAAAAAATATTGGTCTTGACAGAGGAAACCAAACTCCACTTTGCATCAAAGTTCTTTTGCTATATTGCGATATTTTTACATAAAGGGACACCTCTGCTGCAGTGATTCTCTCTCTGAACGCTTCCTAGACTCTGCAGTGTTAGTGGGGATATGCAGGAAACAGCCTGGGATACAGAGCTAACTGCTGAAAATCACTCACCTCTGCCACAGACAGCACACAAAACATGGAGGGGTGCAGGGGATCAATCCCCTCCAACCGCATCCCCACCTTAAAGCCACTCCTGCTTTGGGGGAACGACTGGCACTGTGGGGAGAAAGAGGAAGAGAGAGAGAGAAAGAGAGCAACAGAGAGAGAGAGAGAGAGAGAGAGAGACAAGAATGGCAAAGAGTAAAAATAGGTGTAACAGGTAGCACGTACGTAATAGACACAAAAGAGAAAGAAAGGAAAAAAAAAAATCAACAAAATAAGGGAAAACTCTTGACTGGTCCTTGAAGACTAACACACATTGGTGATATTTCTACTGATGAATGGTGGGGAGGGTCACAGTAAAAAGGCAGTCTAGAAAGCTGAAATCTCCTCCTGAAATCTTGGGTGACTGACAAATAATTGCACAAACAAAGGTGTCAAATGAAATTTTGGCTTTTATTCAGAGGTGGAGAGGGCAATGTGATTTTACTACCAAACAGGAACTACAGTTCTCGGAAGTATGTGTGCGCGCACACACAGCACTCTCTTCCTCCCTCTCTCTATGCAGACAGCCTGACCGAGTTAGTTGCCATGGAAACAGCCGCTCGCTTGCACTGCCGCATAGAACAGATGTCCCGTCAAATCCCTTCATAGAGAAATTCATCTGTGCGCCGTGTTCACAGAGTAGCGGATTTATCTATCTGCATCGCTGTGTCCGAAGAGGACCCGGAACACACGAGAGACAATCCCCAGGAAACTCTCCAATAAGTCTCCTTCTCCATCTCTCAAACACACGAGCCTAATCATGTGCCAATATATAACCAAAATGTATATGTTACATACTGCTGTAATAACTGCAAATGTGCACTATAGCCTTAGCAGCAATGGAGTCTGACCAGAATGAGGTTGGGGGTGGAGGGCAATTCAACGGTTCAGCTTATAGTGGCCAGTCATGATGAGGTCATTTATAGCCTGTAGTGATTCAGGCCCCACTCTACAACCAAGAACATTTTGTGTGTCAATGTGAGTCACTATTGTAATTATTATTATTATTATATTATCACCTTCCCTTCACTTTTCTTTACCCTCGAAAGATGAGGTAAATGCCATGGTCACAACCACTTAATAAACACTTATAAACTGGTCCTCCCTTTTCCTCTCTCACTCACTCACACATACACACACACACACACACACACACACACACACACAATACTGTGATGCGATGCAGAAAACCATTAAAAAAGTGACAGTGACCGTGCCTCCCTGTGAAAGGTAGAGGAACCTGCAGATATAGTACATCTTTATCTGTGCTGCTGCTGCCTGAGTGATGCACAGCAACCCCTTCGCCTGCAATAAAGCCATTGTAACAGGCAAAGCATATTGATTTATATTGTTTGTTCTACGCTTTTTTTTGTGCAAAGTGAAGCAAAATATTTCAAAAGGGCATAAAAGCTAAGAACTTGAAAAAGAGATGGCAGTTATTTTTTTTATTCCTTTTTCTACTTTGAAATTAGGTTCTGCAACAACAGTTCTTTTAAAGTGTTTCTTTCTGTGTTCCCTGAATTTCATTATATACCAGTATTGAGTGGGGGAGGGGTCAAATGGCTCTTTATCTTTACTTCCAGACACAATATATTAAGATACAGATGGTGTTTGTTTAGTATTACAACAAAAGCCAAAAAGCCAGTTGTCAGTTCCAGTCTTTAAGAACCATCATCCTGCTCCATACTACCAAGGCAGTATACTGACTAGAATACTGCTTGGATATGACAAACCATCCAACAAAGACCAAAAATAGACAAGTTTTTTGGCATTTGTTGGAGCGCTGCTTTCTAGACAGATCCATTTTGTGTTGTACAAAAACACTGTTGTGTTATAAAAGATAAAGCAATTCATGTCAAAACTTGTTGTGTTAGACCTGACTTGCTTGCAAATTGTTAACAGTAGATAAACAAAAAAAATGTAATCACAAATCATGGAAAACAAGGTTTGAGTTTTAACCGACTGCCTCTGAGGCAAAGTTCAAAATCCTTGATAAATCTGTACCTACCAAACCTACCAAATGAATGCAAATTATATGGCTGCAACCACCAACAACTATGTTTCTGTGTTTTGTTCGGTTTTGCCATTGCACATTTCTGCTGGTGGTGTGGTGTACAGAGTAGTACAGAGGGATTTTTTAAGTGGAGCTATGATTGTTAATGCAGTGCTATAAACAAAATGAACACAGTGAGTTAGTTATCTGCTCCAAGAAGTGAGGGGGGGCTCCATACCCCCGCGTCCAACGCCCACTACACCCCTTGTGGTGTATAATGAATGGGGTACTCCCAACTGTACCTCAGTGAAGAGGCGCAGCGGAGCGGCGACAGCCATCTCCTCCCCAGGTACTGCTCCCATGACCACGGCCTCTTCTTACTGCTCACTGCACCAAACAAACAGCACATCCGGTCACGCTGCAGCCATGTCTGACCTCATTAACACTGAGTATGTATATTACCCCCACCAACAACTTTAAAGCAACACATGAACATCGATTAGTCATCATGCATAACTATACACACTGCTCAAGGCAGAAAGGCTGCAGACTGGTATGACCTCCGCATGTGGCATTTTGCTTTGGTTACATGGTTTTGTGGAGAACAAGCACCAACCTTGTGAAGTGGACACTTTATTCTTCATCTTCATAGGATCCTCTTTTGGTCGCTCCTAAAAAGAGAAAAAACGAAAACTCTAAACAATTCAAGCATTATACAAGTGCATATCAAATACTATACTTCTGCAGACATCAAACGATAAAGGATATACCCATACAACTGGAATGTTTTAACTCTAGTTTCTAGCAATATAATTCACAGGTAATATGTGGGGGTTTTTTTTGTTTTTTTTTTTAAAGATGAAGGCATCCATAAATTACCTAGAAACAGCATACGAGTAACAACCATATCAACATAATGCAAAAAAAATGCTGATGCACCTTGTTGTCCAGTTACTCTCTGAAGCTACCATGCAAGTAAATGCAAAGTCCAAGATGCCTCAAAAGCTAAACTATTCCATGAAAATGCTACATAGCAACTTTAAAGTTAAGCCAAGCTGCTGATACTCACTCTCAAACAGTACTCATCAGTGACTCCTCTCGAATTCAGACCCACTTTCTTTTTCTTGTCCTTCCTATCCTCTGCCTGCATCGTTAGAGACAGGATTGATTCTAGAGGGGAAGAAAGAAAAGAAGTGAGGGCAAAAATCAAGTTAATTAAGAAGGAATCAACATGAGGTTAATTTTATGAGCCCCCAAATATCCTGCACTGCTGGTTCTACCGTCATGATGCCCCCTCTCCCCTCCCTTGTTACCGAGCCGGAAACAAAGTTCTGTCCCTGCAGAACACACAGCAAATGGCACATAAATACACCCCACTTCAGTCCACTCGGCACAGAGTCAACTGAAAGTCACTAATCACACATTAATTGTTTCAGTTGCAATTAAATATCATATGGCCTTAGTGCTGGCTTTCTGCCAAGTAGACTGCGTAAATTATGTGTGGTGTGATTCATCTTTAAGAGGTACTCTTTGTTGTTTCATTGAAGAAAAAAAAAAATACTTTGCACAAATTGGCCACAGACATTTTAGATAGCTATTAATAATGCATATTCTCTTGCAATAACACAGCGCCTGTACACTCTGCACAGATGTTATCTTGGGTATAGCACAGTCGTCAAAAAGTGTTGAAAGTGTGGAAATCCATTCATTCAGTAAGCCCATTTTATTTCAGCTCAAAAATCTCAACAGATGTGTCCACCCTGCTTTATGTGTAAACTGCATGCAAGAAGGAAATTAAATGCACAGGGGTTACCAAGAGAAAGGCCATGGGCCTCAGATTTCCCAGCAGGCAGTGCTCCCTGGGAGACGCCAGCCCACAGCAGAACAGAGGCAAAGAGGGCAGATTAAGTGGGCTTGCTCCGATGCATACTGTGGCTGAAGCGCTCACTTAAAAACATCATGGGGGACGTCTAACAGCCACCAAGCAATTTTAGCCACACACCCCCTCCACACACACACACACACCTCCCCACACACACTCCTCCCCCTACACACACACACATACACTTTCCCTCCTCCCACTGTTACAGCAGGGGACTCAAATGGTAAAACTATTCTGCAGATTCTGTCTTTATGTCAACACTTGTGCTGATGAATCAGTTCCACTGGTGCTCACTAAGGTGCTGCAAAATCTCCTCCATATCTCAACAAAATTACCAAACTTTTAAGTAGATCCTATTTTTTCCCTTGGCAGGGCAAAAAGAAAAGTAAGATGATGCTACACACTAGCTAAATACTCCTGACCAGCTACATTTACCATTCTTTACACAGTGGACTCCAGGGCTCCATCTGATGAAGGTTTCCATTTAAGACAAATGCCTGTAAATTACAGGGGGGACACAGAGAGAGTCCAAATTAAACTCACTGACTCACCGTTTGGTATTTGTTCCCACCCAGGGTTCCCTAGCAGGGACTCAGTCTCCGAGAGGCCATTCCAATCACGCCTGACGCCTGAGCTCTGCTTCTCCAAATGCCTTTAGGAAAAAAAAAACCTGGAGGATGGAAAGACAACGCATAAAGCCCCGGGACCGGTTTTGGTGCAAACCTAGGGTGTGCTCTTATTTAGGTCACTAGTTGCATGAGTAGGCGGCGGCCTATACCTGTTTTAGCAGATTTTGAGTTTATATTTATCCTCAAAAAGCAGGAGCGTCTGATAGGGTGGAGGGGGGGGAAAGTCATATGAATGAAAGCCATAAACAAGAGTGTGAGAGAAAGTGACTGTGTCAGTAACTACAAGAGAGAGAGAGTGTGTGTGAGAGAGAGAGAGACCAAGAGAAAGTCATACAACATGAGAAACCGAGAAAAAGTGTGTGAGAGACATTGATGAAATGAGAGAAAGAGAGAGGGCAGGGTATTCACCCGGGGGTTAAGTCAAGTCCTAAAGCTTCTAACTAATGGCGAGTAGGAGCCTTAGATAGCAGGTTGGCTTTCCTGCCTTTGTGCAAAATCATTGTTCTCATTGTGAACACAGCCATCAAACTGTGATTCTAATTCAGGCCAACTGCAGCCAGGGCAAAGATGCATCCGAAACAAACAGTGCATGTAGAACACAGTGCACAACCTGGGGGATGTTTCACAACAAGCTGTACACTGAAATGATTGTTTACGATGAAAGGGTAGCATCAGAACAAAACCTGATTTTGAGCTGAAAGGCTTTTGATCTAGCCAGGTACTCTCAAGTGCAAATCATTCCAGTAACCCGAGGCACGGCGTGATCACTAACGCGTGGAAATCTCTCTCATGAGAACGAGAGAGCTAATTTCAATGTGTATGTCAAACAAATAACAATATATATATTATATATATATATATATATATATATAAAATAAGTATATGCCAATTATATATATATATAATAAGTCTTGCCAAACACAAACAGAAAATGTTTGTCATAAATTTACCATATATTGAATTGTCAAAATGAACGCTTAAAAACAAGTTTGTCATTAATTTGTCATGTGTTGAATTGTCAAAATCTACTTGAAAAAAAAAAAAAAAAACAGCAAAAGGGTACAATGATATAAACAATTACCATCCATCTCAACAGAGATCAAGACAGAAGGAATTGACTCCATTTTATCCCAATGACTTATGGGTCAATCTAGTGTAAGGAATTGTTCAGTAGTGGCAAATGAGTACTGTTACACACATGGCAGTGGGGAACTGGCCTGCATTTCATCAACATAATGGGTGCCAGGAGGGCCATGCATGTAAACACTTATTGAGAGGCTGAGGTGGACACACAAATAAATCTCTCAGCCATTTAGCAGCTGGACCTGAACATGATCACACATCAGTGACATAATCCACAGAGAAAAAAAACCCTGGTTGGAGAGCTGAGACATACAGTAACACAATCAGATGAATAAAGGCAGAGATCCCTGAAGCGAGAAGCTCTGTTGCTTTTCAAAATAACCCATAGGCTATTTAACGCTCTCAATTCTACAAAGGCTTAGACTTTTTTATCTATATGGTACTAACTAACAAAACATACAGACAGAAATTTGGTTTAAGCCAAACAGTCTCTTTTCATTATGCCAGATGAATATTTTTCATTATAAAAATCAGTTGTTTAAGTTAAAGCTTATACAAACATCACCACCTACTGATCCACAGTCTAACAATGAGCAAAAAAAAAAAAGAGACAGAAACCACCACAGCAAGGAGAGAATTCATGTAATACCTTTTCTTCCAGCAAAATAGGCAGTCTGATTATTTTGTGCTTGCTCAAAGACCTCCTTTACAAAGAAGATCAAATCTAGGCTACATGTACAAATGAGGAAATCATGAAAAAAAAAAAAAATCTCTGCTCCTGCAATCAATTTATATTTCAGCCCGTCTCGGAGGTCCTTAAAGTCCTTCAGACCACTCTTAATCAGATTCCCTTTTTTCTGGTTAGGCATTTCAGTGGGGTAATTGCAGGCACTTTGACTTGGTGAAGACACACATGGGATAGGAGCGACTGTTGCGCTTATTCGCCGTGGGACGGTGGGTGAAAAGATAAAGTGTAATCTCCCTTAATCTGAGCGTAATACATCGGGGTGCTCTATAGACAGCAGTGAAGACGACATATCTCTGACACATCAGCGGATGATACTCATTCGTAGTTGTCGTCGCGGTCCACTGAACACCAGTGTCCTCTAATCTCAATGTCATCAAACACCAACCCTGTGTCTCCCTCTGGCTTTTTGGGGGGAATTCAAGATGCTTGGGTCCTCTCTTTCTCGTACCCACCTACAATTACTGACCTTTCAGAGGCTAAGGTTCACACTAAACGCCAATGGCCTACACGTTTATAGATTCCCTATCTGCCTTATCATTGGGCTTTGCCGTAAATTATTACAGGAAGCTTATCAGACACCTGAGGGAATCAACAAGTGGTCTAGTCCCTCACTGTTCTCTCGTCAGGATCCTGTCTGCGAGTGTATTATCAGGCACTGGAAAATAAATACATCTTTTATAGAAATCAATATTCTTTTTCTGGATCCGTTGGCTGTCTTTTTTTTCTTGTCCTTCTTTAAATGATAAGGTGAACTCAAACATTCAGTGGGGTAGAACCAAGCTGAGGCTTTAGTTCTTTGCCAAAGCTTTTTCCCCTGCAGCAATGCCACTCATTTGCATCTACGGATTTGCGCTAAGCCAAGTGCTTTTTTTCCCCTCCCTCTCCACATTGCTCCCACTTTCAGTCTATTAGACGACAAATAATGTTCCGTCTCCGGCAACAATGTCTTTTATCCAACCACCCATCCCTTACATTTGGGCACCAGAATGAAGTGTGTGTGTCTGTGTGTGTGTGTGTGGGAATGGCATGGATGTGGATGACGGGGGGATGCACAGATTGCAGCGCCTGTATTCAGATAACAGTCAAGTTACAGCCAGTGCAAAACAACAACTCAAAGACCTCTGCAGATCTGCGCATCTTCTCATTGCCACCTCTTCTTTAAGTGTGTGAGTGTGTGTTTGGGGGCGGGTGTGTAGTAGCACTACAGACATTGCGCACATCATCCATCAGAAAGAGACGGGCCCTCGCTGAGTGATCAACGTTTGCACATGTTGTGACAAAAACGTGCCACGCAGGGTAATTGGATTTCAACAAAAGTGACCGCAAGGCCATACAGGCACTGCCTTTTTTTTCAAACATCCAGATAGTGAGGATGGAACAGAAAGAACATGAAGGTAATTTGTTTTTCGCCTTTTTTTTTTTCCTTAAACGTCTTGTGGAAATTGAAGGTAGCTGTTGGCCAAGTGGGTCTACAGAGAGCAGACTTATGGATGTTGTTTTGATGTTGGTCAAACTCAGCCTGGCAACGGCACTAGACAAGAGGTTACGGCAAGATTCAATCTACCACAAATTACTACAGACGGAGAGACACCTTTTTTTGCTATACATGGTTAGGGGCAGAGTGCCGGAATGTTGTCTAATTGGAAGTGTCTCTCATTCGGGACCTGACAGGGATTAAATGTCACTGCTGTTGGCCATGGCTCAGGCTATATCTGCTGAACAGCATGAGGATCACAGCTGGAAGGGAAGTGATGGTAAATGAAAAGCAGTCTTTCCCATTTTCAACAGTGCCGACTGCAGAGTGCTAGCTACACTTGGACCGGGGGGAGCGAGATGAAACACAAGGGATCAGATCACTGTGATAGCCTAATTGTGCTGGATGAGAGCTTTAAAAAAAGATGCTGTCTGCGCCAAAGTGACCCGGAGTACATTATAATGATTATACTCAGTTTGACAGTGCAGAAGTTATAAACTCTCTACACTGCTTTATAATGCAGGATAACAAGTGATATTGCTTCTTAAATTTACATTCATATCTCCTCAATTAGCCCACCGTTACCAAGGTCAAATGCAGAATCAAATTCCCTCAACATCTGTGATAACTCAGCCTCTGCCAATGTCTGAGGCCTTAAACAAATAATCATGTCTTGTTAACACCTTGTTCTACCTGTTAGGCTACAGCAGGCACAGAAAAATCTGTTTTCCAAACGATAGCTGACATCTTTGTAAATCAGGATAAAGTGTTCTTGTAGGAGGAATCTGTCACTGACAGGTGACGGTCACTAAACATAAAAAAAACACCAGTTTGTTGTTACTGGTGTTGTTTACACAATACCTTCAATACAGACATAAGATAATATTCATGAGTCAAAAAAATCTAGCAGCATCCTTGGTTGAAAGCATTTTGATTTAAACTTGAATTAAACAAACAAACAAAGCAAGCAAACAAACAAACAAGCAAACACAACATCAACTTTAACATAATTGTGTTAAAACTCAGGCATGATCAGAACATCAACACACACAACACATTCTTCACCAAAAATCGATAGCAGACTAAATGAAGCTAATGAGCCATTTCTGAACAGAATTGTTCACAGCTGCTTCTCTTGTTAGACTGGGGCTAAAAAAAGATAGTTATTGAAGCTTTTTTTTTTTTTAAATGAATAGCCTACCATGCTGCGTGAATGGACAACATTCACTTTTGTGAGGCCTTGTGTGGAATTCAAAGCAGCACTGTTTTGAGGCGTTTGACATTTGCCAACATCTTTGGGAGCTGAGCAACATTCATGTGCCCCTGATGTGTCATTTTCTTTCCTCCCATTCAAATGAAAAACAATGGACAGACAGGCCCTGCGCAGAGAGGGTCACTTTTTTGTGTTTTCAGCACCAACCACCAAACAAAAAAAAAAAAAAAAAAAGAAAGGCAGAGGTCTGATCTTATCTAGTAATCTGATGTAAACTGTGTTTAGGAACTCTGGGAAATACAATCGGTATAAATATGAAACATTCATCATCTTCGGGTATTACAGCCAAGGAGCAAATATTTTATCTTGGCAGCATTCACAGTCACACTCAGCAGAGGCAGAGGGGAAAAGCAACAAAGTGCTGCACATTTCTGAGCAAACACACCTGTTAGTTTAATTACTATAGCAACTAACATGATGATCTCTTTATGGAGTACCTACAGTGTCTTACAACCCACTGCCCATTTTAAACGGAAACATAAATTAAAACCAGCATAATGATTTGGCTCCCATTAGAAAAAAATGCTTCACTGAATATCAATGGAAACAAATGATGGAGCCATTTAGGCTACATTAGTTCAACATATAAATAATAGCTTCACTTGATATATGCACCGTCTGACAGACAAGGGGGCTTTAGTACACATATTAGATGTGAAAGACTGTCCAGTAGCTGCTAGCAGGCAACACAAACTATGATAGAGTGTAAACACTGAGTTTAATTAAAGGGTCCCCTGGACTTGTTTTGCCTCTGCACTTGTTTTCCTTCTGATTCAAGTACAAGATCAGAGGACCTTATGTCCAACACCTTTAGCATATTAGGAGCTAAAAGGGCTCTGGTAAAGGTATTAGGAAACCAACCAACAGAAACATGATATTTGACACCCTAAGTGAGTGAGTAGGCTGAGTGTGGGCTAAAGCGTGTGTCTGTGGTGATGTACATCTCCCTCATTATTGTCTGGCAAGCTAGTGGAAAATTCCCCATCTTTGCTGTAAAGTCACTGACTGTGCATGACTATACCAGGATAAGGCTTATGTGGGGGTTTACAACTGCTGAAACCTAAATAATGGAATTCAGTCATTTAATTTTCAGGGAAAGTTTTCAAGATGTTTGTGAGTGCCCCTCTCGATGCATGAAATTCATGTATAATCTTAATACAGTTGAACAGGAAGTACTGTGCAGCAGCCGTACAAAACAGTGAGAAGCAGGAAGCATTATCAAGTACTTCCCGACATTGACCTCAGAATAAAATAGCTTCACAATCTTTTTTGGTGATGTCTTTACCTACACAAGGCAACAGAGACGCATTACACTCATTCAGCTACTGTTTCCCTGCTATGCTTGTTTAATATCAAATTCAAGACAGACATAGGTATAGAGATGAAAGAATTTTTTTTTTTACAAACTGCAACAAAGAAAAATGGTGCTTTACGTGAATGTGCCTCTGGAACACAAAAAGGTATAAAATATGAGACATTTTATATTTTCAGTATCATCTCACTGACAAGCTTGACCACTGCCTACGTAGGCTAATTGCAGTCAGTCCCACTCTATCTTTCAAAACAATTTCAAATGCTTGACTTAATTTCTATGTGCAGCAACAAGTAAGCCTAATTAACGGCCAGATTTAGTTAGGCTATGTTTTGTTTGTTGTCTGAACTCAACAGGTGCACACTTTCAGTTGGTCTGCTTTCTTCTTTTTCCACTGCATGTGTTCAGTCTCATTTCGCATTAGGCTACTCAATACGTTCCATTAACAAAAAAGAGACCACAACCTGACAAATGTAATGCCAACTTGTTTTTTCTCTGTCGTAAACATGCCCATCTACGCCTTCTAAATGTAATCCCACTGGAAACATTTAAACAAAATAGACTGCAGACTGCAAAGCCTGCTCTGCACAACAGTTAACAAAGTTTTAAGTCATCACAAAAAGGGCGCAGGATTACAGTATTATGCGTCTGGAACGTTCGGAAATGACATATTTATTGGAGAATGGTTGTGCTTTTCACATCGCGTGGTAATTGAGCATTCACAAAGGAAAAAACAAATAAATGCAATAACAGGAGGAAACCGCTCCACCCAAATAGTAAACACAAACAAAATGTTGTGAAAAAGATATAATATAGGTTAAAACAAAACAAAACAATTTTAGTTTGGTCTCTAAGCTTTACTCACTGAGTGCAAACACACACTGGCCCTCAAATTACGGTCCACGAGGAAGAGTTTTAATTGTCGCAAACAAAATTGCTGGCGTGAAAAATGTCCAAAGGAAACATTTCCGACTACAGAATTATAGTTTCACTTAGCAAGACAGCTAGCTTCGCAATGTTTACACTAATATGTCATGTTTGACCAACATATTATATCGACAAAATGAGGACTTTAACGCCATTTCAGAGTATTCTTTGTGTCTACTGGGTCATCATCTGAAAGAAGGGGCATCTTATTATATGTTAGCTTGCTTAATAGGAGAAAACATGAGATTAGCAAGGATAGCCATCTCAACGCATTTAAATACGGAACGTAAACCCGACAAGGACTTCGAATTGTTTTCATATCAATTTGTGAAGCTCTACTAAAGTGTGTGATTCGTCATCACATAAGACAAACTACAGTAACCCAGAGGTTGTATGAAATTATTAATTCCTTACCCACTCGCAGTCGGTTTACCCCTCAACGTTGTGACAGCAGAAACAGGGTTCTTTCGACGCGCTTTGCGCATGCTCCAGAACAGCCCTCTACTGGAGGTAAAACTAAATATTGGATGGGACTTCAGCAGGTGTGGACGACGAATGTGAGTATGAGGGGGGAAAGGAAAATTAATAATAAATGTAGAAAAATTAAGTTTTGCCTGTATTTATCAAGCCAGGTGTATCTCAGAAATAATTCCTTTAAAAGACGCTTTCCACAATAAAATGTAAAGTAGGCTTAGGCCAAGAACATTGCCAGTGGCCTGACTCATATACCATGCAAATTAACAGAAAAGTCTGAACAGACGAGAAGAATGCGTGAAATTGGAATGCGCGAAACTGGAATAAGCACCCCCGCCGTTCAGTTAGCCTACCGATAATAAAAGCATAACTTTGCATTATTTTTCAGTAAACCTACTAAATGTGGTGTGTGTGATGCACCACTGAGGAGGTCTTGCCTGCTATAACCGTTATATTAACATTTTATGCCTAGACTTCAATTACGTACAACTGTCTATTCACCAGTATTATTTTTGTGCTATAAATAGACTAATAGCAATATTAGTCTAAATTAGTCTAATTTTCAAATGATCAAGGGTATTTCCCTTAGTCTTAAATTACCTTCATAAACTGCTTTTTTTGTTCAGTATTCGGTATTCAGTTCAGTAACGGGAAGGCCCAAGAAGTTGAATTTGCCAGGTGCAGTGCAGGAACATTGTCATTATTTGGTCATTATTCAGCCTATTACTTTAACCCATTATAGGCTATCAGTTATACTGATCAGAGATGAAACAGTGTTGACTGAAAACTTTTCATTACTTAGAGAAGTACCACACAGGCCCACCAAAAAAAGATGTTATACATACTTTTGTTATGTTTGGCAGCTCTTTTTACTTCGTACACCAAAATGTTTTGAAAATAATTTTATTACGTCAAGGCTATTGTACACTTTTTAATGATAGTAGAGATAATGTAAAATCATCCTGGTAGATGAAGCAATGCGTTTACAAATATCATTATCAGACTGTTTGAAAGGGGGGAAATCTAATTAGATGAGTGAAAATGTGTGCTACAGTATGTGCAAATGTCTTAGACCAGTGAAATCTTATTTACGCATTTCTTTGTATTATAGTATGATAGTATGATATCCACAAAATTAATTTTCTTAATGGACAGGATATCTTTTTTGCAGAGAAAAATATAAAAGGAATGATGCGGTTTGATGGTTCTCACACTCCATGTGTCAGCTATTTTATCTTATCTCATGGTCAGTGAAAAAAAAATCTGTCTGCATTCTCAGCATGGAATGTGCCAATGTGTATGTAATATCCTTCAATCACTGTGAGACATAAACTGTATTCATTCAGAGACTAAACATAGCCTATTGAAACATGGCTGTACAATGGAGGTTTTCTATGTGTGTGTGTGTGTGTGTGTGTGTGTGTGTGTGTGTGTGTGTGTGTTGGAACATTGACTACAGATTCACGTCTTGGACCATTTGCTTTTGACTTGAAGCAAAGCCTCCTGCTCAGCACGCAGATGCTGGGGGGTAGGGCCTGTGCAGATGCCCTAGTAAATGAATAAAGCAAACTCATTTATTGACACATCAAGTGGGGGCCAAACAGACGAGACAAGACAAAAAAAAAAAACACAGACAGACAACTTGAGGGATGCTCACAGAGGCATGAAAAAGGACAGATGGTAGTGTGGAGAAAATAGTGAGGGGCAGCTGGGGGATGAGGGGTTGTGTGGAGTGGGGTCATTGTGAAGGGTGGGGGGATTTGGGGAAGCCTACTGGGACATGAGAGTGAGATGGCAAGGTCCTCACAGAGCCTCCTGCCATGTTTTTCATAGAGCCCCTATCCTGAGCAGAGCTCAGTAGAACTGCCAGCATTGCACTGCCTGAGGCTCTTCCTGCTCTGGCGAGGGGATATCCTGGGCACAGACAGGTGGCACAGCACTGCTATGGCACCAGCAGCAGCAGCAGCAGCGGCAGTGAGTTGGCAGCTGGCAGTGAGTCTTTTAAAACAATATTCTGGAATGGAGTTCTGAAATTGGTACTGACATTGGATGTGCAGCTCCAAGAGCAATCTTCAGGTGGGGATAAGAGAGAGTATGGAATTGCCCATTTCCCAGCTCTGCGTTTAACTCAAATGAAAAAAAGCGCTACCAAGTCAGTGAAGGGCTATGGATTTTCTGTTGCAGAGGTTGTCTCGTATTCTGGTTGGAACTTGCCCTTGTTGGGACATACATTGTATTTAATTTGTTTCTTGTGTAATTGAAAACTGAGTCTTTCGAAAACAGAGCAGTGGAGTCCCAAAGAGACCCACTTCCTCTCTCAGTATCCCTGGCTTTTTAGTTATTAATGTCTTTTGGATTCTGCAAAGGCTGCATGAAACAGCATTTTCAGATAATCACCTCTCACCCATTATACAGTTTTTGGGACCATATATTGTGTTGTGTTCAAAATATGTTACTTGTGTCATTGCAAAATCATGGTTGGCTTCTTACTCAGTTACTCAGTTATTAATCACTGCAGATGTTAAAGATAAGTTAAAGAATCTCTTAAGTACGCGCATCCTCTTTCTCACTTCTACTGCACACGTCAGCTGAAATTGATGTTGCTAAACTATTTTTGTCAAATTGTTGATCAGATTGAGCATGCTGTGCAGATTTTTTACTCACCCCTGCACAGCAAATTCTTGTCTATTGGACCCAACTTTTATCTCCAACTAACGCCTGTGTTTAGCGGGATAGGTATCGGTAGATGTCTGTCAAAGCTGCATTGGCTTGCACTGGGTAAAGAAGGCAAGGTGAAGAGACTAGGCCTATGCACTAATGAAGGACGATGGCTGAGTTTTCTGTCAGTTTCTCACAGTTCTCCTCACAGCTGTGTTGGTGTTTTAGTTGCTTTTTTATGCCCCCTTTTGTGTGTCAAGTGAGATTAGTATCTGGTTTATAGAACTGTTAGATAAGACAAAGTATTAGACTACCCATCAAATGTGAAGTTCATAAACAGTTTCCCTGTACACTGAGATTTGTGTTGTATGACGGGGATATAAAGTAAATGAATAATATATAAAATATTGATGTTGTCATTTACACTAATGCTTATATTTAGGCATAGGTGAGTGACTGAGGGTACGGTGTTGGGGGAGAGACATGGAGAGAGTCATGTTGTGTATTTTCTTTCAAGTGAAGCAAAAGGGGTGACAGGTTGGATGTAAAATAAACGCAAAAGATGATATATGGCTATGCTGTTTTTGAAACAGTGGTTCGGCATGCCAAAAGCTAACCTTTTAATATTGTACACTGAAGACATGTGTGACCTTCTCACATTTTCCCTACCACCCACCCTACCTCTCTCTTTCTCTCTCTCTCACTCGACGTGTGTGTGTGTGTGTGTGAGAGAGAGAGAGAGAGCGAGAGAGAGATCTCTTGATTATATGGAGAGAGAGGGAGGACATTGAGAGGGAGTGGAAAGGGTTTACGTGACATGACATGACTATCTTTTGTGTATTGGGGATGTGTCTCAAAGCATTTCGAAGACAAGTCTGTATTTTCCAAAGAGGTTCCAAAGCAATATCACTTCACAAGCTAGCTTCAGGCAGTGGCTGATGGATCCAAGAAAGTGTAAGAAAAACTATAAAAGATGAATTAGATTAATGATAGAATAATAATTGGCTGCTAATATCATTCTGAAACCAGAACCTTTATGTTGGCAGGCAATTACAAGGAAGCTCAAGATATATATATCTTGAGCTTCCTTGTAATTGCCTGCCAACATAAAGGTTCTAGTTTTTATATATATATATATATATATATATATTACTTCTTTTGATATTGTTAGACCGATCATGCTTTAACATGAAAAAAACACAGGGTGATCATGATGCCTCAAGGTTTCAAAGGTTGTTCCTTGTCTTGTTTTATATCAGCAGCCTCCTGTCGAATTAAAAGTGAACAATCAGCTGACGTCATAGTTCAACTGCAGTGTAGTTTTCTTGTGTGTACTTTACCTTGTGAAGACTGATCAGGCACTGAACTAGGATCAGGATCAAGGGAGCTGGCATTGACATCGTACGCACTCGGCACCAGGGGGCGCTATGACGTCACTAGAATATTTATTCCCGATTATGCCGCCTCAGAAAAAAACATAACATGATCTAGCAACCGTGGCATGAAGTTACAGCCACTGCGCCAACGGGATGAGGAAGATATAGCCCCATAAACTCACAAAGTGACATCCACAAAAACTGAACAGGCTATGTTGGCGCAATTACAAACACACTCTGACTGGCGTTTCAATTATTTATTCGATTCTGCCACAGAAACGTACTATTAGCAACGCGTCATCTGAGCCCAAATATGACATCAGATGAAGTCATGTCGTCCCTTAAAAGACATAATTAGAAACTGAATGGCAATGATTTTACTGTAATGCGAAGATTTAAATTTGGCAACACCAGACAAATAATCTGTAGGGGGCAGTAGTTTGACATGAAATAAAATCTTTCAATTTATAAGGAACATGAGGAATCTTTCAGTTTATTAGGATATTCTGGACCTACATGTAATACTAATTTTCTAATCACCTTAATGTAGATTATGCCCCTACTGGCATTATTAATATTTTCTGACAGTCATGTAGCCTACAATGCGCGTTGGGTCATTGCATTCCTGTAGCCGCATGTAGGTGTTAAGAGTGAAGCATTGTTGCATCTGACACTAAAACGGCTGGGCTAAGAGTTTAAGACATTATACTTGAAGTATATGATATGATATTAAGTCCCAGTGCCTTATTGTTTTGGTGTTAACTTGTTGAAATATGAGTGCAATTAAAGTGTTAAGATGTCATTTCTGGGTTAAGCCTATTCAGTTCACATTTCAAGGGAAAGAAACAGACCAAAAAATCCCACAGTTGTGATTGTTCATGTATGGAACAGGGTTTCTGGGTAGAATACAACTTTTTCAAGAAAGCAGAGATTTGACAGTGGTATCAAAAAAACAAAAAAAAAAACAGTGTATAGTGTTCTGAATGTGCGTTCTCCCCCCGCCTGCCCTCTCTCTTTCTGTGTGTGTGTGTGTATGTGTATGTGTATGTATGCGTGCATATTGCGTGTGTGTTTTGTTGTGGAAGGAAGTGAATAGGAAGAACTTGGGAGTGGATATGTTTCTTTGCCTTAGTCACATGATTTAACACTGAACACACAGGATGAAACAGTAATTTCATCAGACTTGTGTTTGTGAGAAGATCTGACAGTATCAAGCTTGCATGAAAAGAGTATTGCCACTGTGACTTGTAACAGGAATAGTAGCCTATTTGTAGAATAAAATTCTTATTTCCATTTTCTTTCATGTACCTTTTTTTGTTGTTGTTCTGGAAAAGTCATAGGATTACATTGTGCCCTTATTTGACCCCAAGTCTTTCTCATGATATATGTTTACTCTAGCAGCGCCCATCATTAACTAGTAAAAAAAGCACAAGACGCTGTTAAAAAAAAAAATCAGTCATAAATCGAAAAAGTTCTGTTGAATATTCCTGTCAGGAGTCTGCACATTATCCCATGAAATATTACAGCAGACATGATGCTTTGCTGGTGGACTTAAATTGGATCAGTGACCTGCATATACTCACAGATAGCGAATGACTCCCAATCCTATGATTGTAATTGTTACATTACACCATTCTATCACCAAGAGGCTTTGCACAGAAATGTCCTGCACGCTTAAATATGCAATGAAGAGTCTTGCAGAAGAAGTGTGCTCTGCGTTGCCTTATCACTGTTTGGATGGATTCATCCCTGTGTTTGTCTAACCGAGTCAACACATTTTATTGACATGAGTCATGTGTGCAAATTAGGACATGGTGATATCTTTGTGAGTTTGGCTCGAAATAGAGGATTTGGTAGATTGTTATCAGGACATGTCATGTCATTCTCAAATGTCTGAGATGTTTGTTTAGGGAAAGCCTTTGTTGAAAGTCAGCAGGAAATTAATTTGGTAGATTTACACGTTAACAAAATGACTGGTTTAGATGTATTTCCTTTGCTCTCTCTACAACAAGCAGAACAAAATCGTTTCTAAGTCAAACAAAAGATCATGCATGGTAGTTTCAGCAGGTTTTTACTGTTACGCTTAAGGCAACCCAGTCACAGCTACATAAACCTCAGTTAGAGAGACTAAATGATAATATTCGCTTCTCTCAGTACTCATCTGCAAAACACTGGTAGGCCTACTGTATAATGAAACACACATACATTTGCTGCATTCACTGGCAAAATGGTTACCACACACTTCTTTACACTGACACACCATTGAGTCTCTACATTTTTATACAGTTGTCAAAGATTTGAGATGAGGTGGAACAGAAATTGTATACAGATCAAACACTGATCCATATTTCTCTGCACCTTGAACAATCACTGACAGTGTCTAGGTCTTTTGCCTTAAGTCACCTATGAGATCTTCACGTGCAAATCATGAGAGAGTCGTGGCCAAATGACAGAGGCCATCCATTATCAGCCCACACAGATGGCAAAAGAGAGTATCACATCATTTGCGGTTTTTAAAAGCTCTTGCTGCCTTTGTTTGATTAATGGTGTATAAACACACCGTTTGACCTAGCCATTCATTAGTAGCACACTTGAGACATGAGACTGAAACAAATCACACACTCATGCAGCACCTCTGAAAGAATTTGTGAGACTTAGTGACAAGCTGAGATATTGCTTGCTGTACTGTCACAGGCGTAGATTGGCATACATGGGCCCATCAGCACACCTGAGGGGAACGGTAACTTTTATGAAGAAATAAAAAAAAACTGACAGTGTACTGTAATGCTGGTTTGTTCCTGTTCAGAGGAAAATTACAAGGATACAAGGAACTTAACAACAAACAAGCACCAACTATTAGTAGGGGTAGGACACACAAATGCTCCTGTTACTTATGTAAGCCCATTCAATGTATCTGTAAACACATCACACATTTATTCAGTCTTGTTTTTGCCCTGGGTTAATCTGCAAAACATCTGTGTGTGTTGTTTCCTTAGTGCCTTGAGATGATGTGTCTGATGTTAAGGTCACTGAGAGGTACAGAGGACACAGTGTGGGAGGGAGGTTCTGGCTTGGTGATTTGACACAACAGGTGAATCGGATATGTTGATGGTGAGGGACTGCCACGCTGCACTAGTTCTCTTTGAAATGGATATCATAGAAGAGATGGCCAGGGGAAGACCATCGGGACAGTGGCTCGTTCGAGAGAGATCAAACACAAAAGCAAGCTTCTGTTCTGACTGTCAGTGCTGACAGATGTGAGAAAGAGGAAGCTCTTTTTCATGACATGTTAGTTCCACAAAACAAGCCACATAAAAAAGATGTTTAAATTTGAATATGAATGAATGTATTATGTAACATATTTTCAGTTCATTTTTTGTTGTTGTTCATGAATGAGAAATGTCTGTAAGCAACTTTGATGAAGTATGAAGACATATGTACAAGTTAGATCAAGTTTTGCCTTTTTATGTGACCACAGTGTACTTACTTGTCATGTGTATCACTGGAATGTAAAGATTGATTAATTAACACAGTTGCCAAAAGATCAATCCCTGGGTGTCATGAGTTGCTGAACAGCAGGATAAATTCTTATCTGCATGCTGCTGCCAATGGAATGGAGAGGTCAATGACCAGAATGCTTGGAACATTCCAGAGAGAAGACAAAAGGATGTTCCAGTTCCATTCACTCAACAGTGTCCAACTCCGGCCTTCCTTGTCCTCTCATCTCATCCGCCTCCCTCTGTCTCTGTCCACATACATATACATGTGTATGCTCTATGCAATTACAGACACATGCACACACACACACACACACACACACACAAAGGTGAATAGCTTACAACGGTTTTCAACAATACTGAGATTACAATTTGTTGAAACAGCCATTTTCTTTACTATTCTAACACTTCTCTCCATTCCCCAGCCCTCACTCACTCACATGCACACACACATACACACACTCCTCTTCCTCCTACTCCCACATTTCAACAGCCTCTCCTCTGCTTCCTAAAGTGCCACCGTCTCATCCGACAGCCAGCAGGGACTCCAGGTCGGTCCCGCCACTCATTAATACTGCAAACGCGTCCAGCATCTAATGGCCTCTTTCTCTTTTAGCCTCTGGGCCACTGGGCATATTTATTTCATTAATGACATGCATGAAAACACGCCCTGTGTCCACATGGAAATGACTCCAGGCCACAAATGTTTGACAAATGTTTTGGTCTGAAGAAATAGCAAGCGTGTTGCAATGTCTTTCTTCAAGGCCTTGAAAGAATTGTGTTGAAAGAAAATAGGTTATAGGTGGAATCGTTAATGTGATTATTCAGTCTGGGTATTTTTTTTGTTTGTTGGTTTGTTTGTTTGTTATACAGACATAAAACATTCTGTGACGCTTTAGAAGAAGCTCTTAAGATCCACCAGAGCGCTTTTCAGGCTCTTTGTCAGTTCATTTCACTTATACAAACCTTTGAGGAGTCCTTTTGTAAGGACATGGCAAAGACTGCCTCCAGTGTGTTTGTGTGGGGTAACACCAAGTTGTTCCATGTTTGTGTAACCCATGCTCAGAGACCATTTTTTATTTTTCCCCTCGCAGAGGTCACCTACAGAGGAAAGAGAAGGTTTGCCTGCTTGACCTACAAAGGAAGCAGGCTGTGGTGGGTCAAACCGCGACTGTCAGTGAGAGAGGCCTGCCCTGTAAGGCAGTCCTGCCAGGCGATATCTCTGAGGACCGCATCATCGCACGGATGGTTCATGTTTCCCACATCCAGCCCGCCCCAGCGACAACGACTACTACCCAACGCCTCCACCCCACCCCTTTGTTGTTTCCAGTGGCGACGCCACCACTGCTGTGCTATCTCGATCTCTCCGCTGCCTGGTGCCATCAAACGAGCCAGTACTGCAGGATTCTGGCTGCCAAGGAGGTTTGTTTACATAGTGCCTGGCAAACTGGTTTCCTGTGTTTAAATGGGACGTAAGTGGTATCATCCAAGACAGCAAAGTTTATTTCCACAGTCATACTATTTGGAACCATACTAAAATGTAAACATTACTCTTTCTCTTACTTAATTGCAGCTTCACCGTGGTTACACGGTTGTGTGTGTGTGTTTGCATGCTTGCATTATTTTTGACATTTGAAATGCCCTCCTTAAACAAATCAGTTGCTATGTACCCTAACAAACAAAGACTGATGCCTGTGAAGAGCCAGGCAACAGTTCTCTACATGTGTCATTAACATGTACACCGTATATGCATACAAGCAATGACCTAATGTCCCTGAAAAAAAGACATCCATTTTAAGGGCTCCTTGTGGAAAGCATAAAATTTGGAGGATAGGAGTTCACTCTTGAATGCTCACTCAAACGCCCATAGGAATGATTCAGATGGTTATCAGGATGGCAGTGGTGTGATTGAAATCAATCCTTCATAAATAATAAATTGAGGTTGTTCACAGCGGAGGTGTCTCTACAATATGAGGCAGACTTCTTCTAATAGTAATGGTTTATGACCATTATAAATGCATTCATATCAGGCTCAATTCATACAAGCTCAAGTGACAAAAAAATAATTTTCTATGTAAGGGCATATTATATGATCTGTATAGATCTGATAAGAAATAAACTGCATATAGGAATGTTTTTAAAATGTATAAATGAAAGACATGATTTGGACAGCTTGAGGTCATGACCCATCACAATCAACATAGCCGTATTGCATAAGATGTATTGGGAATGGGAGATGTTAGTCCTGCAGAGAGATAATATTTTCACTGTCTTTGTATACACACACCTTAGAGCCAAGATGGTTAAAAAAATTCACTGGTCGATTAGGCGTGGAAAACTAACATGAGCACTGACCCATGCAACTATGACGTAAGTATAAGGATCATACAAACATGTAAATAGTCTCCACAGATGGCCATCAGGGTAGAAATATTAGTTTGACCTCTACAAGAAACTCTCAAGCAGGATGGATTGGTTTTGAGAGCAACAACACATCTGGCTCAGGCCATCATAAACCAACAGGAGGCCAACAAAAAGAGCAAACAGCTGTATGTGATGGCGTTTGCATTAGCAAGGCCTATTTGGTTCTCTTGGCTTGCCCCCTTATGACACGAGGGGCCACGGTTTAACAGTTTATCTTGTCTGAGGCTTATTTGTGTTTTGCTAAAGCGATGTCTGTCCCTCTCTCCGGCTTCTCTTTTTCAGTGGACGGCCGCTGACGTTACACAGGGACCATTTCAGTGAGTTGAAGGGGTGCTTGTTGAGGGGAGACAAAGGTCTGCTGTGGAGAGGAGAGAGAGGGAGATGAGAGGTCCCACTGCGTGACTGTTTTCAAACACCCCGATACACTGTAGCATGGGGGAAATAGAATAGAGATAGCTTGTTCTCATCCAGCTGTCCGCGATGCCACTGCCTGTCATCACACACACACACACACACACACACAGGCACACACACACACACCTGCATTCTACACACAAAAGCATGAGCGTACTAACAAGTGTACTAACACACACACAAATACACACTCACAAATACACACTTCCACTTGCACACAAGCAGTCAAACTTACATAAGTGCATAAAATATATATTAGGACATCCTGATACAGTTTGGCAAAGATGTGCTTGCAGATGCACAGACAAATGTTTACATACAAGCAAAAATATATCCACAAAGGCAGACTGGGTTGTGCATTCACATGTCACAGAAACCCACACAAATATGCATATTTAAGATGATGGTAACTAAGACGTTTTTAGAATGTACCCCCTTTTCAGGTTCACATACTGTATGTATAATCAAAGGTCTGTTCCAAGTTCCTGATGCCCTTTGTCGGTTTTGTGGCTTTCCCTTGACCTGGGAGAAAGGAGTCTAACTATTAGAGCAAAACAGACAGGGAGCACCAACCTAAACTTCTCACATGGGTGAGTTACTGAAGGAGACGTCAGATGTTATCTCCCAGCATAAAAATTTCTAGTGCATGCAGTATAGTTTCAGTACTCCCCTGTCCTTCTCTTGCTGTCAACCCCTGGGAACGTGATAAGTGCATTATATATATACAGAGGGGGTTTCTTTTCGCCATGAAAGCAGAGATACTTTAGCCTAATGAAAGACTAATCCTCTCAAACTGCCAGGAGATGAAAGACAGTCTTTAAATCCAAGGACCCTTGTGGCCCAAAAGGAAATTTGGAATAATATCTCAGGAAATGTTTTTTTTTTTGTCTTTTCATGTTAAAGAATAAGATAAACCGTTCTCTTAATTTTCCATTTGCATCAGCTTGGCTATCATCCAGCTCTTTGGCTGCCAAGACAAGTCAGATGAACAATCTTGATCACTTAAACCAGATGAGCAAAGGTTTGCATTGATGTTTAGATAGGATTTTAGTGAGGCACAGCTGAGGAATTACTCAGTTTTCAGAGGATGTATGCATTGATGTTTTCAAATACAACAAATAGATTATTGCTTACAGGCAAAATTAGCTAAAATCTAGGAGGGAATTTGTTGTTGTTGTTGTTGATGATGTTTACATGGGCATACAGAAGAATAAAACAATGAAAACATGATTTTATATATACAACTGAGCGAAAATATCAAGAATGTGGAGAGTGTGCAGAATGAGCCTGTGATGCTGCAAGTCATTGTAGTGTGGTGAATAATGCTATGTTAATATGTAAAATGTCTCAGATGAAAATATAATGAAATAATCTTGAGAGCTGTGTTCGATGACAGTTTATAGAGACCTGCCTATAAAGTTGAAAATGAATGGAAAATGAAGAAAAGTTGAATGACATTGAAGAAGAACTGAAGCAGAGGTGAGAAAGGCCGAGCAGTAATTTCCTCAGAAGTGGATCTCTGCTCCCAAGAGAATTTCCCCCAGTCCTCATAGGTGCCACTGTCCTGAAAAAGAGATCTATTTAGGTCAGGATGCACAGGGAATGAGTTACCGTCCTCCTGTAATCCTGAAATGCTCAAGCAAACGTTGCATACATTGCATGTTTGGCACCTGACAAGCCACACCAGAAGAAATCTAAAAGAGGTGACATATTTGTTTGGGATGATGAGCGAATCTTTTGATTTTCACTTTGTCACCTATAGGGGAAGTCCTCTAGCAGAACTGAAGTAATAACTCTAAATGTTATTCTTCCTATAACTAGCCATGATTGTAAACCGATCATGGTGATGTCAGATGGAGAGGATATGGCTTTGACCAGACAGTTTCCAAAATAGAGTCCAGTTTCATTATTAAGTAGTAGGCATCACAGGGGGTCATTCCCGTCATGTCATGTGAGTCCGGGGACACCCATGGCACACAAAGGCACTGAGCGCATGAAGTGGTCAGTGTAATCTCATCCTGACCTAGACAACCCTGATTGATGCACACACAATGACTGACGTTGACGTTGTTGAGGGCTTTTCTCCCCGTCTTACGCGCGAAGGAGCTAGGGGGACAAAGGTGCAATGGAAAAAAAATAAATAAGAAGGATAACAAGTTTGTGTTCTTAATAATGAGATTTGTTTTTTCAACCATTTTGGAACAGGTGAACGAGCGCCCAGGGGTTGAAATTACAGACAGGGTTACGAAAGTAAAACGGTGCACCGTCAAAAGTGAACTGAAAGATCTTCGTGTGGCATTTATATGTGTGTATAAAAATAAGCCTCACCTCTGATTGGCCGCGCGCTGCAGTATCACCTAGCGCCCTCTCCGTGGCGTCTGCTCACAACACGAGCTGGCGCGCGAGAGGCAATAAACCGCTTTATTTACTCTCTGTCAGGAGAGTCCCTGTGTGTGCGTGCCCATGCGAAGAAGAAACACAAGACTCACCGCTACACAGTAGCCAGACGTCTTCGTTTTCTTCTGGAACAATGGATATGAAAGATTCCGGCAGCGTTATTTTGACAGCCTACCATTCATTCACGCCTTCAAGGATACATTTGGTGGACGAGAGCTATGCAGCACCTCTGTCTCCAAGACATGCTCTTTTCAGCAGGTAAGTTTAGTTTCAGAAACTTCGGGACTCACGTGCGTGCGTAGCCAACTAGAGTGTTTTTGAACAGCGTTAACATTACCTCTCTGGCTAAATATTCAGTCATCACAACCCACAATATTCATTGCAAGAGATAATTTAACGTTGCCAAACAAATTTGAAACGTTACGTTGCCTTTATGAATACAGCTTTATGCATCTAGGTTTACAGAGACTGACGTGGTTACAAATAGAGCTATCCTGTTATAACTTAGTCTGTGACAATACAGACAACAAACACCATATTTGGCTATACGAAAGAAAAATATACATATATTCAAAAAATAAAATAATAAAATATAGTAATTCTGTTGCCATCATGTACCCGGATATTCAGCCTTAAAACTGTGAAGTTGTCTGCGGAGGGAAAACCTAATCCAGTATGGCACTCTAGAGAGAGAGAGGGGTATGAACAGCTGTTAGTGGTCCTTGCACACAGATTATGTGACAACTGCAGACATGCATTGCAAATGGTAGAATTGTTCATATTATGACTCCACAGAGGAGAAAATGTGGTTTAGTTAATGAATGTTACATGTGTCTGGCCACATAGTAAATTACAAATAGTTTCACAGGTCTATTTTCTCAACAGATTAAGTAGATTGGAGCCTCTGATTGGCTGCTCTTAACACTGACTTCACCTACATGTGGTTTCACATTTTAACAGTCTCTGGCAGGCATCTCTCCCATTTGCCTAGAGGAAAGTTTATAGACAGAACTGTTTGTTGCTTGCTGGTGCTTTTAATCCTGCACATTATGGTAAATTGTGATTGAAACATGCCCTGGAAAGCTGCTGCACAAATACATCCTCTCAGTTGACCGCAGTTCCTCCTCTTCACACACACACACACACACAAACAAACACAAACACACACAGAGATCTCGCTGGTCACCCAGAGCAGATCTAAACCAACTTCCCCTCCAGATAATGATGGATGGTTCAGGTTTCAGTGGCAACCTGAATGATTTGACAACATCTGTTCTCCCAGCATACATGTGTTGGGCTTGGTCTTCACCCCGACCACCTTTGCCAGCTTCCTGTGCCCTATTTTCCTGTCAACCCCCCCCCCCCCAAAAAAAAAAAACAACTCATCTCATCAGGATGGAAAGCCTGGAGCTGACCAGGGTCAGCCAGTGACAGGAGAGGCAGTTGAAAACAACGAGGCACTCCAAAGAGTTGGCGCGTCCATAGCCATTAAACCTTAAAATATTTACACTACGCTTGAGTCAGGGAGGCAGTTTATCTTTGGGATATTATAAGTCTCCCCAAGTGCCTTAGACATCTGTCAGCTGAGCTAAATCATCTTGTTTTGATTTATCCTACAGCCATAAAAAAGAAATCCTATAGGCAGAATACTTTGTTTTTCTCTGCATGTAGAAACATGGTTATTTTGACAAAGCCACTGGAATATCAGGTGTTGGTAACTCACAGAAAATACAGAAAACCATGACTGATGAATGGGTTATTCTGGCCAAATAGCTGATGTTTTGACTCTTTATTCAAGGCTGAAGGAGTTTAACCATGAGAAACCTGGACTTTTTCTGTCATTGCCTCAGACGTAGAGTAAATAACTCCATACCTACAAAACTGCTTACTTCCTGTGAACCTTTCTCTAAGATTGCCTTTGTGTGTTTATACAAAAGTTCACATTTCAAAATTCTGGGGCCAGGCTTTCATCATGGAGACAAATTATTATTTTCAAGCTCAATTAAAGAGCTTCTGAGAAAAGCAGTCATTTGGCTTGTGACTTGAAAAGTGCCTTGGTGGTTGTGTCTGTGTGGAGCCAAGTCTGGCCTGGTGGAGCGAATGGAAAAGTGCTAGAGATCTCAGATAAGCTCGGATTGGACACACTGGGGAGAGACGTGAGACGGTGTGCAAGTCACCACGGGTCGCTTTCTCAGCTGGCATCATTCCTCCTACGAGGCTAGAGGTCAACACTTGAAATAATGTGTGTATGTGTGTGTGTGTGTGTTTTATGTGTGTGGCACGTGGCTCAGACCGTTTTGGGTTGGGGCAGGATTGCTCTCTGAGCTCCCTCTTCCACCATCCCTTCCCGCCCCCCAAACACCCAACCCCCCCTCACCCCACACACCCTATCCTACCCCACTCCATTGAGTTTTGTCTGGCACACAAAAGCTAGCCTAGGTGCTCCGGTGTCTGCTACTGAATGCTGCTTTTGTAGCGAGTGAAGGACAGCGATCCACTCGCTTTTGACTGGCTGTGTGCTCATTAGCACTATCAATGACTTCTGGGTCCTTCGGCACAAAGCAGACCCACAATAGGCACCAGCAGTGGGTGCACCCATACTGTTAACACACTGGTTGTTGTTGTTGTTGTTGTTGTTGTTGATGACAGAAACTGGAAAGCCTACTGCTAGCCCATATGTCACATCTGTCAGTGCTAAGCACAGGATTTTTGTCTCCTGTTAGTGTCTGAATTAGTGCTGAATCAGTGATTATTTGTTTGCTATATTTGTAATCCATCAATTCATCATTTCTTGACAAGTGTTGTTCTGCATGTCATTATGCTTAGGGCTTATTATACTTCCATATGCAAGAAGGGATTTTGCATGTCAATAAAATTTGAGGAAGCTTACTTTTTTCCTCTCTGAAGTGATGCCATCTCTCTGTTCTGCATTGTGTCGTTTCAGTCATCTGTGTAGTTTTGATAGGCCCCTCTGACAACCAACAATCCATTATTGTGCAATCCTGTGACAGGCACAAACACGTGACCTAGTTAGCATGGTTGAGTCTGTCCTGATAGGCATGTTAATTATAACTGTCAAGTGAATGTTAGTAAAAGAGACATGGACATATTATTGCCATTAGAGTAGGCTGTATTGCCTCCAGGGTTTAAAAAACCAGTAAAGATCACTGCCAGGGTCTGAGCCATTGGTGGAATGCAGAAGAGGTTCCTAAAACCTCATCTCACAAAGCCTGCGTCATAAAAGCACCAAGCTAAGCTAAGCTGTGCACAGAAAATACTGAAGGACCTTGAGTAGTTTGTAAGACTTTGAAGTGTACAGAACATCAGGGCAATAACGTGTTGTTAAAATGTGAATCACCTTGTGTGTGTGTGCCAGTCAGTGTGTCCAGTTGCTATTCATGACAGCTGCCAAATCTTCTGATTCAGTATGATTCAGGTTTCACATGGGCCTATAATAATAAATAAATTTATAGATAAATAACCTACAACTAACAAACTTTATGGCACACATGCTCTTTAGGCTGTAAATTCCTCTGGGATTAAATGAAGATAAGGACAGGTGAATTGACCATGAGGCGGATGTTGATGACATCATCACAGAAGTATGAATAAGGAAATATTTCACTGTGGCTCTCCTGCCATGCAGTCCATCCACATTCCGTATGCTTATGTGCAAGACACTCACACAGACATCGCATAGATTCGAGCTGACTGCACAAAGTGTAGAACCGTGGGACGACACTGGTTTGCCCTTTTTGATAGCACAAATTGAGAAGGTATTGACATGCCCAGGTAACTAAATGTCACATGTTATATTATTTGTTTGTGAACCATCTTGCATATTTAGCTTATTGAAGAGTACAGTGTTGCTGCAGGGCCTTTCTAGACAAGGTAAACATTGTCAATAACCATCAGGGTGAGTTAGCATGTGATGGTGGTGGTTTTTGTATTAACAAATTGGTCAGTTTTAACTGAAGAAATTCTGTGAGGATTACTGCGAGAATACTGACAACTATATTTATCCAGTCTTGATTCCTGTACAGATTACTTAATATTTACAGTACATTTCAGTTACGTATTTTCTGAGTTGCTGTAACTATTACGTAAATCAATGCTGAGTTACTGATCAACAGAAATGGTATGCAGCCTGTCACTAGTGCTACTGAACTGTACAAGTGTGTAAACTTGTTTCAAATATGAGCGTGAGGCGTTTTTGCATGTCTTCTTGGACTTGTAAGAAAGTCAATAATTGACTACACATTAAATAACAACCAGAACAATGCTCTGTCTGTGTTGTAAATCTGTACAGCCATGAATGTGTTTCATGTCTGATTTGTGAGCACCTAAGCTGTTATGTGAAGTGTGCCTACAAGTGTTTAAATTGAATCGGACGTGAGAGGCAAGGAGTGTGTGTCGTTACGTTTTTCTGACTGCCACCACAAACAAAATGAAGACTAAAAGTTTATTTATTAGGACTTGCCATCCATACATCTACCAAGTTATTTGCCAGGTGCTGACTGCCACTGAAAGCCGCTGTGAGTATTTAGTGGTGATCGTGAGGTTTAGCTGTTCTGTTATGACTTCTATACATTGTCTTTAGTTGTGTGTATGAACTGCTTAGGTTGTTTCAACAATGCGAGGGGTTGTGATTTAAAGGGAATGTTGGAAGAGGTCAATGAGAGAGGCAAGTAGGGGGTGGAAGACGTTTGCTTTTTTTGGCTCGTGGGCTTATTTTGGTCATGATAAGACTTACATACCAAGCCTGAAGAGATTGATGGTCTTTGAAAATGTCTGCTTAAGAAAGGTTGTGGAAGTATCTTTCTATTCTAGAAGATAGCATTAGCATGAATATGTGGAAGTGCAGCATCTGCAGATGGTCAATTAGTGCTGGCAAATAAGTAAGGAATAAAGAGCGACGAGTTGAGTAGCTTGATGGAAATAATGGTGGCGGCGAAGAACTCAGCAATACGTGAAGATGCCTCAGAGTCATTATTTCCATCCAACTGGTCACATCAAAGGCCATTTTATCTATACCTTTCTTTGTATTAATGTGCATGGACTACAGAAAATAACCTATTATAGCTATGGTGGGGGGTGGGGGGGGGCTTGAAATATGGTTGTTATGGTTACCATTCATAAACACATTGATATGAAGCGCTGATTAATTTTTTTTATACTAAGTTAATTTTCACCTCATTAGCCAAACAGAAAATAAAACTGCATAATCATAACTATTCAGTAATATTCAAATTGGAGGGATGGTGCTCTTCGCTACTGGCTAAGTCATGGTAGTCACAGATGACAGAGTCTGAAAAAATATAGTTTCAGTTTTCTTTAAGCTCCCAGGGATAGTGCTGTAGAGCAGACAGTAGAAATTGTATTAGATCTGTTATATTTTTGATAGCCAACTCGCTTTTCCTTGGCGACCAGTCCCTGGTTTTGCCAAATGTAAGATTTTTCTCATATTCTCATACTTTCTGTCCTGTTAAAGACTTTGTTGAATGTGAGGATTGGGGGGCTGTTTCTGTGTTGGTCAGAAATGGTGTCTGTGTGTGTGTGTGGATCCAGTGGGGATTATTTTCCTGTCTGTGTTATCTTTGCGAGTCTCTGATAGGCCTCCATAAGGGCGGCACGGCTAAGTGCTTTTCCGAAGAGGTGCTCACTCGCCCCCTTACTTCATCAAGCCCGATGAAAAACATTCCTATCTTCCTATCTTATTCATTAGCCAATAACAACTTGTTATTGTGCATCACAGGGCATCCATCTGCCATTATATTCTATTGATCACCATATGCATCATCCTGTAACCCAAGTCATAAATCACAGAGCCTTTATTTGACACACGCCAGGCACCCACTATCACTTTAGGCAAAACAGGAAGTATCCAAAGCAGCCTAGTTCCCCCCCTCAGTAATTTTATCAAGGCATGCTTATTTTCTCACAGTGAGCTTTGAGCTGTGCATTAGTGAGTGCTCTCTCTCTCTCTCTCGCTCTCTCCTTCTGTCACACTCTTTCTTTTTCTCCCTCTCTTTCTTTCCCTCTCTCTGAACATCTTCTTCTGTCTATCTTTCTCCCTTTCTCTCTCCCTCCCTCCATCTTTCTATGTCTCTCTCTCCCTCTCTGTCTCAGTGAAATAGTGGCCTCTTGTGATGCTTGTGACACACTAGTGAGGACGGGTGTCCTGCTAATGCCTTGAGGATGTCTGGAAACCAAGAGTCAGTGCTATGTGCTCGTTGTTATTGCACGCTTTTGAAATGACAGACCTAAGATGCTGGCTATTGACAACAGCAATAAGCCAATTGACAAAGAGGCCAGTGTCATGGCAGGCAGTGACTTCACTGCACGTGAGTTGGCGGCAGTTCAAAATACTGGCCTGCAATAAATGAACTTAGTCACTACTTGATGACAAATGTACCACAGGACCTTTGTCATGCCATGGGTAGCATTTGTCATGGTTAATGCAGAGTTCATTGTGCTCAACACTGTGACCATAACCAGAAGGGTCTTTTCTTATTAAGCTATTGGGAGGTCACTCATCTCTTGTTCATCCTCTTCACCATATGCATGCCTATCTTAATCAACTAAATTAATGTGCTCACATTCTCACACTCTCCCTTTGCACTGGTATTGATCTCTCTGGGAAGGATGTCCTGTTGTTAACACACAAGCTGCTTTTAATGAGAGATGGCCAGGCCCCTGAGAGAGAGAGAGAGAGAGAGAGAGAGAAAGAGAGAGAGAGAGAGAACTGCATACTGCTGACTCGACACCACTGCCTGGCCGTAATGGCAGCCGCAGATGCGGGTGGGGAGGGAGGCTGCCCAGGGCTGCCCACAGACTAAAAATAGATGGCCTGTGTGGGACCTGTGACTCCAGCATGATGGTGGACCAAGTGGTGGCCCTTCACCTAACAAGGGCCTTTTGTTTGAGGCCTGATTACTGGGGTTGCAGGTGGTAAGTCTAATGAGTTACAGAGGCCACAGCATAAGTACCGGAACAATTACTACTGAGACTATTCTCAAGCACTTCCCCAGTAGTATATATCATACATAGACATATACATATACATATACATTATATTTCAAGCACTTCTACAATAGTTTGTAATACAATATGCATTTGTAGGACTATGCATAGGATTGAGGTATTTTGTGACCACTAGTCTGTAGTTCATGTCACTACATATGGATTGAGTCACTTTCTTTTACATTGTGTCCTGTCCCTGGGAATGGTATTTGTAGAATAGAAAGCCAGATGTCTCGCTTCTTTCTGTCTTGCTGAATAATTGGGTGCAAGATTCTTTCAGACACACTTTTCTGCCTGTCTCAAGTCTCAAGGGCAGATTTCAGTGTAGGCAGTGGAAAAAAAAAAACTTTTGCAAAACATCTGAGTCAACATTTTACAGGATGAGCTACAGTCAGCAGTCTGGCGCGATGCCTTTCTCTCTCAACAGCCTCTCATGTATATACCCATTTTAATCAATATAAAAAATGGAAAATGTTTTAGTCGATTGATTCAGAGTGGTCATCTGGCATCACTGCCATGGCTTGTTTTTGAAGGGCACCTCCACCTTTTTAGCTTCTGACAAAGATGGCCATAAAATTAAATGCCTGCTCCCAAACAAAACCAGAAAAAAAAAATGGCAGAAGTTTTTAGGCTCCGTGGTCCTGCACGGTCCTGGTATGGCACCATGGTCCTGCAGTGTTTACATTCTTGGATGAATTAGGTCATGATTGGAGGGTCCCTTTGGATTCTCCTCGAATTACGGACGCTTTGCAGGAGCCCTTGCCGTACACACATGTTTCCAGTTTAGCTGTCATAGCCACTGACCTACATATGTTGTTTCGAGGGCCTGGAACTGCAGCCCTTGTGCCAAGACCCTCAAACATCACTTTGAGCCGGAGGAGAAGAAACATCACTAGTCACTTGTCTCATGTGTTGCCTGTTTTTTTTTCTTCTTTCTTTTGCTTCACTACATTCTGATTACCATCTCCTGGCCTATTATGAGTCGAGGTCTGAAGCCAAATCCATCACACACACGCCAAAAGAAAGTCTGTTTTCAATTTCAGACAAAACCCTGTTGCGCAGTGTACACTCATTTCTTTTCAAAAATAAATCACAGTGCAGCCAAGAGGTGACGGCGCTTTTTTTAAAAGGAAAAAGAACATAGATATATGTAGCAAGAACTGTGCTCTGTTCAATCCAAATTCTTCACCTAGCAGAGATTGGCAAGACTTTTGTGTGTAATAGAATAACAATGCTGACATGGGAATGGCATTGTGACTATACTATACTTTGTATTCAAATGGTGTTTATGAGGACCTCCATGTGTTTTGGGGTTTTGATGTGAGGTTAGATGAGGTGATTGTTTGCAAAAAAAAAAAACACAAGAAGTGGTGAGGTGAATGTTTTTGGTGATTAAGGCACATCTGGTTCGAGTTTACCCAAATTAGTCTCCGTTTTTGGAGCAGTCTCTCCACAGCACCCTCCATCCCCCGCAGAGTAACGGAAGGGTCCAGCTATGGCAAGCAGAGACAGCGACTGACTGCTGAAAGTGGATGAAAGAAGGGAGGAATAGTTATGCATGGGTGAAGAAAGAAGGAAAAGACAAAGAAGTCTGAAGTTAAGGCTGTGGAGAGAGTGAGAGAAAGAGTGGGGGTTGAGTGAAATGAAAGAGGGAGTGAGAGGGCAAGACAAAGGAGTGCAGATTGGAGGAACTGATGAAGGGAGAGAGTGAGGGAGGAGTACAGCGAAAGAGAGAGAGTGAGAGAGACAGAATAAGAGAAAAGAGAGGAGTGTCAATGGGAGGAGAGGGAGGGATCTGGACACTCGCTGGGCTGTGCTGCTCTCTGTTGTATGTGTGTGTGTGTGTGTGTGTGTGTGTGTGGGAGAGAGAGTGAGAAAGCTGTGCGTTACCTCCTGCAGTGAGGGATGTGTGGCAGAGGTATGTGGGAGGAGAGATGAGTCTGGGTTTCCACACACAGCTCCTGAGCTGGCCAGAGGATATCCTGAAATTTGGGGCCAGTCAACCTTTTTCTCTCCCTCCCTCTCTCAGTCTCTCTCCCATTCGATCTCTATCTTGCTCAGGCTCTCTCTCTCCCTCATCCTCGCGCTCTCTCTCTCGCGCTCTCTCTCTCTCTCTCTCTCTCTCTCTGTTGGACTTTGTTTATACTGTGGGCACGTCTCGGAGCTCTCCACAGACAGAGCACAGACGGACGCTGGTCCCTCTTGTCTTCTTCGCAGCTGAATGAAGCACTGAAAGGTAATCTTGCCTTTTATCCTCAGGCTTAATACAGATGGTGGGGGGGGGGGGGGGGGGGAGTGTATGAGGCATGCCCAGCCTAGAGGAGCAGCAGTGGGATCAGAGAGACATCAGTTATTCTTACATATAAGTTACATAGAAGTTATCAAATCGGCTCAGTGGACGTGCTCTTGATACCTGTGTTTGGTGCAAAGTGGTGTGTGAACGTACTGCATGTAGGGGAAGTTCTTCTTTGGAATTCCATGAACAGCTTTTTGGTGTCTGCTGATAACAGCTGTTGAATCAGAGTCAGTGTTGGTTTGAAGTCTGAGCTCTGCGTGACTTTTTGTGATGGAAAGCCGCCTTCAGCTGCAGTTGAGTGTCTTTGTGCTGATGAAAGCATTTGTTCCAATGGCCCAGTGAACTGTATATTTTCTGTTCTTTAATTCTGACGATGACTCACAGGAAGCTGGCCTGAAAGCAAGTGCATAGCACCAGAATGTGGTCATTCTCTTTCTTGTCCTCCTTTTTTTCTCTTTTATTTGCTTTCCGTCCTGCTAAATGACCTTCTTCTGTACTTTCTCTAGTTTTCCTCAAAGTTGTTTTTCTTTGTGCAATTTAAGTGGATCTGATTTTTTCCTCTCAGAAGGACATGTGTCACTGTAACCTAGCCTGAACAAGGGAAAGCTTATGTGTAACAAATGGGTGTTAAACATAATTCCCCATAGGGTTTTGCTTATAGTTGATAAGTGGTCTAACTCTTTCTAGTATGAGCTATTTAGGGTTTAGCAGAGTCACTCACACCCATGCTTATCAGTAATGGTGACTCATTGTTTTATTAAGCTAAGGTTTCCCTCAAGGAGTACTTGTAGCCTAATGATTGTGTAATGTGTGTAACTTTCAGCAGTGCCAACAATGTTGTCTGATTAAATTGGAAGGAATTAATGAGGTGATGCCCTGCCCTTCTGCAGTGACGTATACATTTATTTGGGTTTCTGTTCTCATAACATCTGAGCTCATTTGATAGTCAGATTTTGGTGAGGGCAGTTGTTCTTCAGCTTCAGCTCTTTCATGTTTCCTTTCTTACTGGCTGGATTTAGTTTTTTTGTGTAGTTAACACTCGGACGTCTGAATGAAACCCCTAGCAGGGTAAGTTTTTTTTTTTTTTATTATTTGTATGTGTGTGTGTGTTTATCTGCATGTTAGCACTATTATGAGTTCTCCTGTTTAGCGTGTGTGTGTTTGTGTGTGTGCTTGTACATTAGTGCACTTAATGTACACTGAATATGTATCTTGCTTTGTGTGTGTGTGTGTGTGTGTGTGTGTGTTTGTGTTCTCTTGGCCGTGTATGGCCCCTTTGCCAATTACAGCGTAGTTAAGATGCACACTGTCTCCCTGGAATCTCTCTGAGGATATTTGTCGCACTGGTGCGTATAGAGTCCAGATGACACATCTGATGTAGATTAGATAAAAGCACTCTGTATCTCTGTTCAGAACCATGGGCATTAGAAGCAGGAAGTGAAGTCATCACACAGAACTGGTTTTGCTCATCCTGGCTTTCTAAGATAAGATATGGTATGTGGGTGTCACAGTATGGTCTACTCTGACAGGGGAATAGATCATTCCTGTTGTGTGTGTGAGACTGTGTGTGTGAGACTGTGCGTGTGTGACTGTGTGTGTGTGTGTTTGTTTGCGTGTGGGTGTGTGTATGTGTTTTGTCTATCTGTTTGTATGGTTATATGTAGTTGTGGTTATTAAACTACCCCCTCAACAAACTGTTCGATGTAACTACACACAGAGGACTTGTTTGGTAACTCGGGAAGATATGATCTCTTCCTCATTTGTAAGCAAATAAGCATCAATACTTCACCTACTTTCTGAAGAAGCAGACACGGAGTGTAAGCTTTCATTTGCGGTCATGACAGTCATGTCAGTTCAAATCGTCCCTCATATTCCAAGGAAAAGCTTAATTCACAAGAAGCGGATTCTCTAACGAGGACTTGGCTGTTGGGCAAGTAAATATATCTCGTGTCTGCAACACTTAGCCATCCGGGCCCGGGAGTGCTAGCTAGCAGAGAGGCTTTCTGGGGCCCAGAGGGAATGGAGGCCATTAAAACTAAAGTTCCGCTCTTAACACAATCCTTCCCACAGTGCATCACTCTAATCAATAACATCCCTTTAGTGTGGCCCTTGTTCTTGCTTCCTGGCACTGACACACAGTAACGATAGTTGCTCTCCATCCACTAGCCTGTCCCTATCAATGCAGGATCAGGATTGAGGTTCATCATAGTCATAGTAGGTTGTCAAATAAGACCAGCCTTAGGTAGGTTGTCAAATAAGACCAGCCTTATGTATCTTGGCACTTCTCTGAACAGTAACTACCCGATCCCATATCACCCAACCCCCTGCACACAGACACACACACACACACACACACACACACACACACACACACATATTTACATGCACACACACTCCATAGATGTTAGTAAGCCTAAATGCTTAACCAGCAGATTTAACCACAGCAGCTGCGTGGTAGATCACTTTACAGAACAGGGAAAACCCTCTTAACGCCCTACCATCACCCTCCTTTCTCTCCAGTCATCCTGCCAGCTGCCTGCAAAGAGATAAGAAGGCCAGTCCAACCTTTCCCTCTCCTCTCCTCCTCCTCCTCTTCCTCTTCTTCTCCCCCATGCTAGTTGACCTCTTCTAGCTAGTATTTTAACTCAGCCAGCCCTCATGGTTGTATTAGCAGCGCTGTTTGAGCTACTGCTAGTCACTGCGGTGATAAAGAGACCACATGAAGGTGACACTGGCCTCGAGTGCTCATAAATCTGCCCCGAAATGAAAGGGGCCTGTGATGTCACCAGGGCCTCCTTGTAATTAGAGGGCTATAATTGGAGACAGGCCGCTTCTGGCAGAGCCACTATGGGAAAAGGGGAAGAGATGGACAACTGATGTAGTGTAGTGTAGCAAGCATGGATGGTCTGGTCTGATCTTTTGAGTGTGCGTGCGTTTGTGTGTGTGTGTTTGCGCCTGTGTCTGTGTCTGTGTGTGTGGCTGTGTGTTCGAGTATGCTGGTTGTTTACAAAGATGACTGTATAAAGTTGGAAAGTTAGACATAAACATTAGACACTAGATCTGGGTAATCAATGAGTGTCTTTGTGTGACTGCTACGCTTGTCACGTGGTACCAGAACTCATGAAGTGTGAAAAACATGATGCTAATCCCCTCAAACCAGTTTTGCCAGTGTGCTTTATCTGCCAAAGGGGTTTTAGGTTTGAAATGTTTAGTGTGCTCTTTTCATTGGTGAGTGGATGATTATGTCTGTTAATATTCTGTGCTCTGTTGACATTTGTTGTATTGGTTAGAGCAGCCCCTTCATAATGAGCCTTATCAGTTCGTAGGGAAACATGAGGAGTTTGTCAGTGCCACCACCTACTCTTATTTTTTGTTTTCGTGTTCTTTAAACCATTATGGCAGAATCCCAATGTACCGAATACCAACGACAACCCTAAGTCCTGAACCCTTAAAGACTTAGCTTGCATGAATCAGTCGATCATGAAATCGAGAACTTAGGGCTTAGTGGCTGTGTTCTTCCTATCTCACTCACTCACTCATTCACCTTGCATCAGTCATCCACCCGTCCTACATATATTTTATGCTCTCCCCGCTCAATCCTTCTCTCCTCCCTCTCCTTAGGAAAGTCCAGTACCAGGGGATCGGCAGGATGAGCTTATTGGGAGCCATGCCTCCCACCCCACCTGAGCGCTCCCTGTCCCGAGACTCACAGGACTCCATGGAGGACTACTGGAGCGAAGTCAAGAACAT
>PYXC01001844.1:1560000-1720000 GCA_015244755.2 Tenualosa ilisha | reverse complement strand
GTCTTAAACTATTAATAAGGGCAGATTGGGCTCTTCATGATTCAAAGTAATCTATCCAGGATGCATATGCCATCATACATTTCGGACTAGTAAATGTATATATGTAATATATACATTTAGTAGTAGTAATAATGTACTTTACAGGCTATTAAATGTGTCAGCTCATTAAAGTTGATCTAGGTTAATTGTACACATATATGTGTTCCCCTGCAGTTCCCTCATCTCCAGTGTTCCAGTCATCTGAAGACAGCTCCATGTCAGAGTTTGGCCCTGAGGAGTACATCTTGTCGTTTGATACGCCCTACTCAGACGCCGTGACTGGGCACCGCAAAATCAAAGGCTGCCAAGACTGCCAGAGGATCAGAAAAGACGACAAAGAGCTGCCAGTGTGTTTTGTTTCCGTTTAGTTTTTATTTCACTCACTCCACACTGACCCTTTAGCATGTTTATTAAATTAGCTTGTTGACATAGAGTTGATCATGCATTTTCCAGTGTTCTTCTTTTACTCAAACCCACAATAATGTGTGTGTTTTCTTTTGTGTGTGTGTGTGTGTGTGTGTGTGTGTTTTTTTTTTTTTTTTTTTCAGACCTTTCAGATTGTCAAGCCCAAACTGGGCCTCACAAGGGTTTATGACTTGTCATCAGAAGACATGAAAAAGATTGGCTACTTCGCCCTGATAGAGCTGACCACCTTCTACGATGCCCTGGGCATTGAACTGAAGAGGAACCGTGTGGTGCGAGCCAAGACGCGAGGTGAGCACATGCTGTGCGCTCATGCAGGTTTTTCCAGGCTAAATTTAGCTCTGGTATGAATATCGAGACGAGTTGTTTGTGAATAATTTCCCCTTCTCTCCACAGAGAGCGGCATATTTGGGGTTCCTCTCACGACCCTCTTGGAAAACGACCAGAAAAAACTCCCCGGCTCTCGAGTTCCTTTGGTTTTCAGAAAGGTACAGCAAATTGAGCAGCGTTGATTTGCAGCTCTGCATTAAAGGGCTCCATTTATTATCAGTGTTCTTGTCATGTTGTTCAGACTTCTTTTCTGTCTTCCGTAAATTCTTGATGAAATAACTCCCACAAAGGGGGAGTCGTTAAAAAAGTCTCTTGATCAGCATTTGTGTCTGTGTGGGTGGGTGTCAGTCAGCTTCCTGCCTTTTTTGCCACCTAGCACAGCTACTCTCTCTCTCTCTCTCTCTCTCTCTATGTGATCACCGCTATTATTTTGACCCGTGCGGACCTCATGGCATTCCTACCGGGCCCCTAACAGAACCCCTGTCTGTTCCTGCCCCTGTCTCAGCAATTCTCTGCGCTGCCTGAGACATAGCCTTCAGTGCAGCTCCGTCTGTAGAAAAATAGACAGGGTTGTGTGTGACTGATTGCAACCTGGTCACTGCTTTGGCCCTCGTGCTTGAATGGTATCTCAAGCAGTCAGGCATGGGTGGGGTAGAGGTTGGATTAAGTGTCTGGTGTGTTCAAAACAACAGCAACATGTTATTTTTATATAGCTCTTTTGAAGGCACACAAAGTGCTTTACAGTGGAAGGAGGACCTCACTAACCACCACCAATGTGTAGCACCCACCAGGGTGACACATGGCATCCATTATGCACCAGAACGCTCAGCACACACTAAGATGTGTCAGCACGTGCTGTCTGAGAGTCACCAAAATTGTGCTAGGATCTACTTGGGGGAGGTATGCAGGAAATTACCTAAAGCTTAAAGTTTTGAGTTCTTAATTCCCTCTTCAGATTATAGTTTAAACTGCATGAAGGTTTTCCCTTCCCTCCCTAACTGAAGATTAGTTGAATGACCAGCACTTTCCCTCTGGTGACGACCATTAGAAGGGTTTTTTCACTCTAAAGCCCAATAATGACCCCGAAAATAAACATTTACTAGAAAAGCCTCTTCTGCTGTATCCACAAGCTCAAGTGACCAAAAACAACATGGTTTCTGAGAAGCAGGGAGGGCATCTGTTATCTGTTGTTGGTGTTTTGAAGCAATGAGTGAAGCCTAGGGAAAAAGAGGGGGGAAGGGGGGGGTCAGGACTTTGACAGGGAGCTCAAAGGTTAAAAGAGATTGGGGAAGCCTCAGTCGCCACTGGGAAGACTAGGGTTGCTTGAGCAAGAGCCTTTGGCGTCTTACTGGGTTATCTGGTGTTGGGTAGATTAAGAAGCATCTATCAGCTGCTAAAGAGACAGGAATGCCGAAAGATCCTTTACCCAGCCACCCTGGCCAGCTGTGCTATCTCCAAGCTAAACAAGAGCTGCCTGATGACAGGCAGCAACAAAACAAAAACAGTGGAAGAGTGGCCATGCACTCTGTTTACCCATAATGCTTTTTTTAGCTAATTAAACAAACTTATTTCACTTGTGGTAAATTTCCACAAAGGATGAACTTGGAGGTTTTAATTTGTTATCCCTTTGGATTACTTTTGTAAACATAGTTATGATTAATTTACCATTCTTGGCTGTTTCTTTTTTCCTGGCTGTAGGGTTATTTATGAGGTGATTGTGAAACATTCATAAGAATCTTTTATGAATCTTTTCTTTTCTATGTATCTATATGAGTGTTTATTATTTTTATTTATATATATATATATAGATATTCATTTAAACTCAATTGGTGAGATCGATGGTGATGCTGGTATACCTTAGTGACTTTGCAATGTGTCTTGATGCAACTGTAATAAGAAAGGATTATATTTTTTGTTTGTGTGTGTGTGTGTGTTTTACTTGCAGCTGCTGTCTAAGCTGGAACAGACTGGCCTGCAAACGGAGGGGATTCTCAGGGTGCCAGGATCGGCCTCTAGAGTGAAGGTAAGATCAGGATTAACTCAGCCACAAAACACACACACGCCCACACACACCCACACACCCACACACCCACACACACACACACACACACACACACACTCACACCTCAACCCCTGCCCTTCTGAAAACAGAATCCTTGCTGGCTTAGACTATTATTAAGTAGACCTTGGCATTTTGAAGACATCAAATTATTTCTCTGATGTGTAGCTGCATGTGGTCTATCCCCACCTTCCCAAACTTAACATGTTTGCCTACATGATATCAGCTGTGTCTAAATATAGCTCTTTATAGGACTCATACAGCGTTGCCTAGCATGGGCTGTGTCTGTATGAGGTGAGAGTTTATGTATTATGACACAGATAGCGATATGATGACGCATTCATAACATGCTAAAGGCCGGACAGTTTTACCTGTCTTTAGCTGTCATCAGCCTGTTTCTGGCACTCCTGTTTGTTTCAGGGACCATTTTTTCTTAAAATCTCATACATATATAAAACCATATATGGACCTCATACAACAATTTAGACTCCCATCATACAAAGCCACATTGTTGGGCTCATCATAAATTTTGTACCTTCAGCATGAGCATTCAGTGAGAGCTACTTGATTTAGGATTGCCCGTTAAAAGAATTAGCCTCCCGTTCCATCAGCACTCTAATGGCCTTCTACAAAGGTCTTCAAGCACTGACCACTTCAGCCCTCTCTGCCCCCTCCTATCTCAATCTGGGCCTCAGAGCAGCACCAGCATCTGTGTCTGTGACCTCACAGGCTCATAGTCTCTGGTTTATCCTCCCCATCTTGGAACTAGTATGGCTCTGCTGTGATCTGTGTGGCGCCAAGTGGGTCAACATCTCGACCTCCCACTCAAGGAGCACTTAAATGAAAAAATATAAGTGGCTCTTGCAAAAGGTATTGGATTCCCAGTTGGTCGTCCAGGCATTAAGGCACATGGAGATGGTTAACTGTAAGGGGTCTTGTCTGGAGAAGATTTATGTTGAGGTTTCAGAGGAGGGAACTAGATGAACAAAAGCCACATATGAAATATTGAACTTTTCATTTTCTGGACTTGTCAAACACGTTCAGACATCAGTGTGCGTGGCAGGGGACTCGACTGTTGTCAAGCAATTGTGATGGCTAATGACAGATAAAGAAATGCATCCCAAAATATAAACATGATAACAGTTCTCAGAACTAAAACTAATCCAGTGAAGGGCAGTATTACAGGTTAGACTACAAAACCTGACTGAAAATATCTTTGATCCACAAAACGGATAAGTTGTATTTCCCATTTCCCAGTTGCATTGATGCAAATGAAATAAAGTTGATGTCATCATCATCATTGCTTATGAATGCTTGATGTTTTGGTTCAGCAACTGCGCCAGGAGCTGGAGACAAAGTTTTACGACGACCGTTTTGACTGGGAGCAGGTGCGGCACAATGACGCGGCAGGACTGCTCAAGATGTTTATCCGTGAATTACCCCAGCCTCTGCTCACTCTGCAGCATTTACCCGCATTCTCCGCTGCCCAGAGTCAGTACCACGCACGCACACACACAGACACACACACACACACACACACACACACACACACACACATATCGATCAATAAGCACAGAGACATGTGATTCCAACACATCAACAGCCCTCATTTGACTTGACATAGATCCTTTAAAAAACTAAAAAACACTTGTGTAAATGTTTATAATGGTATACAAATAATCCAAATTTCTCAGTCAGCACAGTATGGTTTCTACATAAACCATAGGTCAGTTATCTATTGTTTTTTTTACATGAACTGCTTTGCTACAAGCATTCTTTTGTTTGCTTTCTTTTGGTCCTGTGACAGTGCATTGTGTAGATCAGACACTCAAAAGCAGCCCCAGCAGCAGATGCACTGCGTCGATAACAGACAGAGACCTGCTGTTTGTGGTTGGGCGTGTGTGTGCGCGCGCGTGTGTGTGTGTGTGTGTGTGTGTGTGTGTGCGTGCGTGCGTGCGTGTGCGTGTGTGTTGGTGTGTGTAGCCTGTTTGTGGTTGAGAGATTGTAAGTGTTGTTCTCCTCCTCTCTCTTTCCCCACTCTAGATATTGCCTCTCCAAAACACCAGATCCAGGCCCTTCACTTACTCATCATGCTGCTGCCTGAACCCAACAGGGACACACTTAAGGTGAGACACCACACCTGCTAAAGCCGCCATCTTTAGCACATTTCCAGTCAGATGCATTTAACAATGTTACTGTCAGTTATCCAGTTTCTGGTCAGATTATTGCCACTGAATTGAAAGAAATTAGTCACTCTCTGCATTAAATTTCATATATTCAAAGCAGGCTTATGCAACACCTTTGTTTGTAATGGAAAATAATTTAGTCTGTCAGACAATTGTTTGGCCATAATCCATAGGTCTAAGTATATCTGCTTGTTTTCATTTTTACCTCTGTCAGAGTATAACTGAAAGGCTTCCCCCATCAAGGGCTTTTGAGAATAAAGATTGCTGAGGGAGTTGTCACCTTTTCTTGGATTAGAATCTCACCACATACCGCACCTTTCTCTCACTGTTTCTGTCTCTCTCTCTCTCTCTCGCTTGCTTTTAGTAGCAGACAATGTAATAGACACCTTGGGTTGCTTTAAGCGCTGGGAGGAGACGGATGCAGGCCGAACCTCTTAGAAAATGGGTCTGTCGGGTTTAAGCGCCCAGCAGTAAAGTCATTATGCAGAGTCTAGATAAAGGGTGTCTACACCTAGCCTTAGGTGGATATGTGTTGAGTGATGGAGTCGAAGAACTCGACTGTGGCACAGTCAGGACAATGCTGAATCGTCAAAAAGTCATTGTGGTTTACATAATCAAATCCCAATGAGCAAGATGCACAGTTCATCAGACTGTCAGGAGCTGAGCTAATCCTGCAGTAATAGTTATTCCAATTCACACTCTTCACCATCAATATTTGTGCCATTTGAACCAGTAGGAGACTATTTACTGTGTGTGTGTGTGTGTGTGTTTTTTCATAAGGAGAAGTGTTGTTTTCCCCTTTTCATGCCATGGGCTGTCATGCAAGGAGGCGGAAGTTTTTGAGAAGTTTGATTTGTCATGCTTTTGCAAGGGTGCAGTTTAGTTCTGTGGGCATACATTATTTGCCTTAGCTGGAAGCCATGTTCCGCACGTGGTCTGCACACCTGTTCTGGTTCATTGCTCTTGTCACCACACTCTTTGGCCATGAGAAAGATTTAAACACCTGCCATCGCGACAAGATGAAATGTGCGGTAGCTTATGGCAGATCAATCAAAAGCTTGTGCAAACAACACAACAGAAGTGGAACTACAAAAGAAAAACAAATCTCTCTTCCTACTTATCTGTACTGTAGGGACTCTTTTCGTGATAAATATGGCTCTCTGTGTATTTGTTCTGTAATGCATCTAAATTGCTGGGTAATAACAATGCACTTATGCCTAATGCTCTTCAATTGCTACCTGTTAGCAAAGATGAATTCCATTGTTGCTCCTCCACTGGGCCCTGATGTTGAGCTGTGGGCTGTCTACTGGAATTATTTTTATGTAATGATTTGTTTGTCTGGACGAGTGTTTTTGTGGGGTTTAGTTGCATTGCTGTGCTGCCACATAGACACATTTCTATTTTACCTGGCACTGCACAACGAGCTACAATAACACTGAAATCTTTGAATTTTTTAACCAGATGCAGTAAAGGGGGCGTTCAAGGTTCTGGATAAGCTGATTACTCATACCTGAATATTAATCAGGTCAGCATGCCTGATCAAACAGTATACATTTCTGAAAGAGGCTTTATTTTTCCCCGCGTGGGATTAGCCATGTGCCAGAATAGACACCAGACTGAGCTTGGGCCATCGCCTGTTTTGCTTAATTCTGTTCTTTTTTCCCCACAAAACAGCCTGTCTCCCTGGTGCTCGACTATCACTTTACTTTGACCGTCCTGAAGATCGTCTTTATTTTTAACACGAGGACCAGGCTCCCCACTGTAGAGTAGTCTCAGAACCACCACCTGTCATTAGAAGCAAAATATCATTGTCATGGGACTGCTCACCTTTTGTGCTGTGACATCTATCATTTATGTAGAACATAAATGCAAAATAACAGATTACAGATCTTTTCTAATATAATGTCTGAGGTATTCTGTGCTATGGTATGCTGTGAAATGCGGTCCGGTCCGGTCTGGTATGGAATGGCATGGCATGTAGAATAGGTAAGAGGGGGGTAAAGTATGGTAAATGGCAGTACCCAGCACTGCTCCCTCCCTAAAAAATGGGAATGCCAATACCCAGTATCTTGTACCTGTAGTCATTGGTGCCCTAATGCTAATGGTCTGTTTGGCCCCTCTCCTCTCTCATCAGGCCCTGCTGGAGTTCCTGAGGAAGGTGGTGGCCAACGAGGAGAAGAACCGGATGAGCATGTGGAACGTGTCCATGATCGTGGCGCCCAACCTGTTCACAGTGCGAGGGAAGAACGCCCGGCAGGAGGAGATGGTCGGGGCAGCAGGGGCGGCCCATATGGTGCGGCTGCTCATCACCCACCAGGACCTGCTGTGGACGGTGAGTTTGTGTGTGTGTGTGTGTGTGTGTGTGTGTGTGTGTGTGTGTGTTGGGGTGAAGGGGATGGGTAGTCGGCCTGAGTCACATTCTCTGCACATAGAGGCTTTTCTCTTTGTCAGCTTACTGCAAAGAAAGGGGAATGTTGGAAAATGAAGTTTAGAATGCCAGATGGACTTGTTTTTTTTATTTCAGGTCATGTTATTCTTGCTATCTTGAGATCCTTTTGTCCTTTGTCAAAAAGCATTATCTGTAATTATGATGGCCTTCACAGCAGAAACTTTTTGTGAAGCAGAAAACTACCCTTCATTTTTGTAGAGAAATTAATCTCCTAAAGCCTAAAGACTTAAGACAGTGTCTCTTTTCTGAAGTCATGTCATCTTAACTGTTAAGTCTTTAAGAAGCTTGAGAAAGAAATACCAAAACGTACCAGTCATTTATGCAGAACGGAACAATCATTTTTTTTTAGTTGTGGAGATCAAATTACTCACAGTACTGAGATATATTTATATCTTGCCTAAACTTACAAACACTGATTTTCACTTTACTTCATCATCCTTTTAGTGATTTAGGTTAGGCTCAAATGCTGAGGCAATTGATACCTTGGCTGGTAATGGTTTGCCTTGAGTGAAAATAAATGTATCCTTGCGCCAAGCTTATTGTATTCCTGCTGTAGCTTCATAGCCATAAATTACCATAGTAATGCATTTTGTTTGTAGATTTTTTTTCCTGGTCTGTAGTCTTAGATTTGAAGAGCAAACCATAAGTTACATTTGTACAGCTGACTAGGCAAAACTTATTAAAGTGTTTCATGAAAATAGGTTTTGTTTTTGTAAGTGGCAAATTTATATATGATCAAAGATCAGGTAGCAAATCATAAAGTCTTTGTTTAGGATTTCCATACAGTGACTGGCGTTTTCCTCAGCACATTAATGCGAACACAGCAAAGCACAAGTAGTAATCACTGTAAACGCTGAGAATTTTTTACTCCACGTAATTAGACAATCTTGCAAATACGGCAGTGGGAGAGGTCTGATTTTTTAACTTCCCTAAAACAAAACTGTGATTTGAGTCACTGCCTAGCTGACATTGAACCACTTCACCGTGCTGTCAAGTGAAATGAATGACTAAGCTTGTGTGAGCTATTTATTAAGGCTGCACTTAGGCACATGGGGGAAAAGGTTTAAGCCTCCCTCCACCCCCCACTCCCAAAAAGCATACCACCCTAAAAAAAGCCCCAACTCCAAGGTCTCGGAGGCAAAGCGGAGATTGACCTAAATCTTGGTGTGTCTGGCTGGGTGCCCTGTAAGTCCAGGCGGGCGTAGTGATTAATGGTGGTGTTGTTGGTGTGGCGCCCACAGGTCCCATGCTTTCTGATCTCGCACGTGAGGAAGATGAGTGAGGCATCAGCCCTGAAGAAGACTCCCAGCTCTGACAAGAGCAAAAGGAAGCTGCTGAGGAGGCGGAATACTGAGAGGGAGAAGGAGAGGAGCGAGGTATGTATTGGCGTGCACACGTGCACACACACGCACACACGCACACACGCACACACACACACACACACACACGCACATACATACATAATCAACAAACACACACACACACAGGCACACACACAGGCACATATACTCACATGCACACAAGCACGCACACACACACACACACACACACACACACACACACACACACACACACATTCATACTCATACTCACTCGTACTCCCACTCCCACTCCCACTCCCACGCCCACTCCCACACACATTTGTGACCTTCCACATGTTTTCTCACACACACAACTCATTATGAGCAAGCAGTGTATGTGGGCCCCAGTGGTCAGTCTTGATAAGGTATTAATGGAAACCATCCAAACGCGTCACACAGGCAATGGTCAGGAATGCAGCTCAGGTGATGAGGTTAGTAGTGGTCATTAGTGAGCCTAACCAGCTGTTTCCACTCTGGTTCAGGCAACCTGGCAGAGACGCATTACAGAGTCACACAGCAGGAGTTGGGACAGTGTGATGTGCAGGGCCTGATAGATTAAGTTCCCTGGATTGCAGCGCAACTGCTGTTTAACTTATAAAAATATTTTTTCTCAATAAACAATATACTGCATATTTATAAACTCAACTGCAACTTACTGCACCTCCATTGTTATATCCCCCATTAGCAGAATACCCTGAAAACTCTTAGAATACCCTCTTAGAATACCCTCTTAGAATACCCTCTTAGAATACCCTCTTAGAATACCCTCTTAGAATACTCTAGAGGGAAGATTCCCTTTAATAATACTATTCAACCTACCAATCAGCGTTCTTTTTTCCAAAGCAGCGGGTGTTACTGTAAATGAAAGTGCATGTATATAAAATCATATATTAAAACACAAATGGCATGAGTGGAAGTTTATTGTATGTGTATGTATGCATGACACTGATGGATGTGCCCTTTGTTAGCTGCTCACTGACCTCCGGGATGGAGTCATCAGGGTCCATGCTCCCCAGCATGCCAAGGTTTCCATGGCGATACAACTGGACAGCAAGACAAAGGCACGGGATGTCATGGCGCGCTTTGACTATGAGAACGGGTCAGTGAAGTACTGCCATGGAGATGTTGTCACTATGGAGATGTGTTTAGAGGTTTTATGGGTAGAGCTGTTGTGTGTTTCTCCTGTTTTACACAGAATTTGTTTTTTTTTTCCCCAATTTAGGCGGGGGACTCTTAGCACTAATCGGAAACAGAAACAATTCCTGTTTGAAGTTGGGGGAAACATAGGTGTGTATTCTGAATGATGAGACACACATGCACTGAAACATACACACACACACACACACACACCACACACACACACATTATTTGACTGTCTGTGTTTGTTGACACTGACTTGGATTTACAGTGACTATTGTTAATCGCAGGGGAGCGTTGTCTGGATCCTGAGACCCCTCTGTTGAATGTGTACAGAGCCAACCCACAGTGTGAATGGGTCTTAAAACAGAGGACAACCTGAGCTGTGGACCGCGTCCAGCAATCTGGAACGTGCTGGAATGATAAAACAACAAAAGTGTTACATTTGGAGCCACCTACTGGTCAAGCTCTGAAATGAACTTGGATATGTGGACAGAGGAGGACTGTTGCTCTGGGCCTGCTGACTGGTCCAGACTGAACTGCGTCTGAAAACAGAAGCACACCAATACTTGTGAAGAAATGGCAGAGGTTTGGACCTGACCTGGCACTGATGACACATACACACACACACACACACATGCATGCACACACACGCACACACACACACACACACATGCATGCACACACACGCACACACACACACAGACACATGCGCACACACACACACACACACACACACACACACACACACACACAATGCATGCACACACACGCACACACACACAGACACATGCACACACACACACACCACACACACAAACACACACACACACACATACCAGTAGACACACACCACCTGAAGGATTTTGGCTTCTTTTGTTTTGTGTCTGAGCCTTTTCAGTGTTGGAGGAAGGAATTTCCAGCTTATCTTCCCTAGACAATAAAAGGAAAAAAAAAAGACTAATCTGGTTTGGGGGCACTGTGGCATTTTCAACACGCATCATATCAGAACTTGACCTACAGAAATGTTTTAAAAAGAAAAAAAAAGCCTACAATGCTGGCCATTGGGAGTCTTCTTAAGTTTCAGTGCCAACACGGGCCGAGAGGTGCAATAGCCCATCCCACTATTTCTGTTACCAAGCTGAGGCTCTGGCAACCACTCATGTTTACCACTCTTTCACTCCGGAGCCCCAGAGAAGTGTGTAAAGAGTGAAAAAAACAAATGTACATATGATATTTATACCACTAATTTATCCAAACTTTTTTTTTTATCATCATTTATGTACCGTGTTAAACCACCAGTTTTGTACTGTTTTTTAATGAGCTGCATGTGTGTATCTGAAGCCATTTGAACCTATCACACTAGTTTGTTATGTATGTGCTGTATGGCTGACTGTTTGAATTTAAAAGATGAAAAAATGTTTACCTCTGCCGGAACAAATGAAGGAAGCTTAGCATTGCTTAATATCGATCCTGGAATGACGAATGCACACATTAGTATAATGTAACCTACCTGTGGATCTGACCACAAGTCAACACTAATTCATCCTTAAACTGGTGTTCACTTGTGTGACTCACTTGCACAGGGACACACACACACTAAGAAAGGCACCGATTGCCTTCTAACTGCCACAGCACTAATCAATGTTATGGATATGGTCTTCACATTCAAGAAACTGCAATGGGGAGCTGACAATGTGATGCATATTCGACATCTGTCAAACTGGCATCTGTCAACTCTAGACTGGGCCATTTGGGCCACGTTCACATGATGACCTGGCATGACATGGTCCCTGAGCTGCCAATGAACTAAAACTCTTTAGTGTTGTGTAGTATGGCGCTTTGACACTTATACCTGCAGCAGTTGCATTGACCTGTAAAAGATTGCTTCCATAGTCTGCAATGCTCAGGAATAGTATTGCTGTATTGCATTTTAATTTGTGTTTTTTTTTTTTCCTCTGCAACATCAGTGTAGCAAAGAAAAGCGTTTGTAATGTAAAGAATGTTGTGTATAATGTACTCTAAAGTGTGCTCCATACGGCTGAGGACTTTGTACTATTTTGTTTTATATCATGTATGCCACTGCCAACAATAATTACGTTTGCCTTCAATCAGCAACTGCTCTGATCTTGTGGAATAATACAGCATATCAAGGACTACAGCATTAAATGAATACTTTGACAGAGACAAGAAAAATCTAACATGTACTGAGTTGATTATGTTTTTTTTCTCTCTTTCTCATGCCCTTTGTTCCTTCTCTAACCATGTACTATTTGAAATATAGCTGTGTAACAGATTGCTGAATTTAAGAGGCAGTGCGCTGTTTTTCTGAGAACTGCAAAATGTCATTTGAGAATGGCTTCCAGTAAAGAGCATAAACGTGACTCATTGACAGACTTCTGCCCCTGCTGTCACTGTCCCCCACAGGGGGTGGCTTTGCATAATGGCTATTCGCTCTCTAATGGTGGTGATGGATGGAGATGGCATGTCTGGACGTGTTAGGGAGGGCTCATTCGCTCCACTGCCACCCAAGATTTTCTTTACAGACCTTCAGAAATGTATGGAGCACGACAAACGAGACCGGTTGGTAGTTTTCTTTGACACAGTTCTTAAATGGGATTATCTTATGTGACAATTACTGAAAGCTGTTGAACAAAAGCATTACTTTGGGCATCCTCCTTCATTGTTTATTTCTGGAGAGGGTAATAATTAAGTCTCAAAAGCGTGTCATTTTTATGAATGCTGTTGATTAGAATTGCTGTGAGTATACAATGGCAACACAGTCGTTAAGAGTGTGATGAAAAGCAAGGCGTGCTGGCTTTTATACGCTGCCTGTTTACAACACCTGATCTTGCACATCTGTCTGCAATATGCACCCAAATACTCCCAACATTATATGGCCATCAGCACCCACCACCATGACTGCACTCAAAGGAAGAGTGGATGATTTTGGGGAAGGACTGTTGACAGTTGTGTTTAGCAGCCAAACAAATCCCAACCCTCGCTTGCGTGCTCTTGATGCAACGCATTTATGGGCTGGAGTTGTTTATTCATTGGGTCAATCCGACATTGCCATTGGCGTTTGTTTGCCATTTACAGCAACAGGACTGTGTAGGAGTACATACAGCTAGAGGACTATGTGGAGCTGATTTGACACCATGTTCTCGGAGATCGTATCTATGATGCTTGAGTGTTCTCTTGTTCTCTCTGTTCTGTGCGCAAGGACACACGTTTAATCTCAGTATTAACAGATCTACTGCATAGTTGCAGTAGAAGTACTAGCTGTAGTAAAAGTAGTGGTAGTTGTCCAGACAGAGGTGCATTTACAAATTCAAGCCTCACACAGGTCATGGTCTTCACCTCATGGCAGTAGGCAACATACAATAGCTGAGGATGTTTCTCGCTAACTGTTATAGATGAACTCATCAATTTAGAGGACAGAATCAATGGTAATCACCATTTCAATGGATTTTAGTATTTACATTGCTAGTGACAGTAGGAAAACACTTAACTGGGCTTGTTCAAATTTATCCGAGGCCATGACTTTATTATAAAATCAACAAATGAATCGATAGTTACAAAGACATTTTCCTGAGAATTTCATTGCATTTATTGCATTGTGACGTGATTCTAAAGACATTTAATACATAAAAACTTTTGAAACGTTGAAATGCTATTGACCTTTCCAAACTTCATATAAACATTCACTAACATCCATGTTTTAAATGAACATTCAAAACATATTTTAGACAAACAGTAATTAAAAGTTTTTTTCCCCAAAATAAAAAATTAATTATTTAAATTTTTATACAAAACATTATACACGGAGAGGTACGGAATGTTCCGTAGGAAAGAATGGGAAAAGGGAGGCTGGGAGGGGTGACCTAGGCGGTCCTTCCAGGACAGGAGTTGGGAGAGACTCCGTGGAGGAGGAACGCTGAGCCAAAGTCCAACATATCAGTCACGTGACCTTTGTAAACACGCAGGTTGCGCATGCAGCCGTGGAATGCCGTCCTGGTGGTCAGGCAGTTTTGCTTGACGTCAGCTGTGTGGGTGGGAGAGGAAAGAGAGAAGTGAGAGGCTGTCAGCATTGAGAAGAGAACATACAGTAACTGGAAAGCAGTATAAACACCACTGAACAACTAAAGTAAGAGCTCCAGAGGAGACAGAGAGAGAGAGAGAGAGAGAGAGAAGTGGACTCTTCACTATTCCCCCTACCTGGATATCCGCCCACAAAGATGGGGTTTTTGGTCTCGGCTGAGGTGGAGGAGAGGTAGGGGTTGGATGTGGTGACGGTGAGGCCATCCACGGTGACGCTGATGCTGTTTTTAAACTTCTTAGCCACCACTGTGTGCCAACGTCCATCGCAGAACCAGCGGCTGCTCCTCGAGGAGGCCGAGATGCGGCCTGCCCCATTGTTTACATTAAACACCACCTGCGCGCGCAACACACACACACTCATGATTAAATGATGATAAAAGCATCAACAAATTCACACACAATACAGATAATGAATTGCATTTTGGTACAGATTACATAAAATATTTCATATTTAAATACATTTTTATATTTTTGCATTTTGCTTGTAAACCAAATCCTATGTAGACCAAATAATTACATGATATTTTTGTCTGACATTTCCACATCACTAAACATTTAGTTTTACTAGTGAATCTGAGACATTTGGTTATGAATGGATTACCTGTCCATTGACCAGCTCCAGGCCGATAGCATCTATTTTGGCACTGCTCACTCCTATTAGTACTGCGTCCAGCCCCGTGGAGCGGAACTCCAAACTCACAGTCACATCTGAGCCCACATTATAGCCCTCTTTCACTGAGGAAACAGAGAGAGAACAGAGGGAACATTAAATATGAATACTTCTTTGATTCTAACACAGGGAACAGAATACACAGAGCACTGGTGCAAAAAATACTGATAAGGGGATGAAGGCCACGTCTCTCTACCACTGACAAAGAGAGAACATTCTGGGCTTCTAATGCTTTTCCCATTGTATAGACAATACTGGCAATGCCTATGTTTAAAAATGTAACTTGATGTATTACTAGAATACACACTAAGCGTGCATAACAACATGGTAGATGGGCTACCACCATGGCCTACAAGTTAGAGGATAGGACTGACCGATGTCATCACTAATCACGGATGGGTGAAATGCATAGTGCAAATTTCTTTGTGTTCAAGACAGTAGTTGTACTTAAATATGTTTAGATATGTTTGTCTGCTTTAGTGTGATGACTGGACTTCCTCCAATGCACTGCAGTTCTGCTTGTACCCACCGAATGCTGCGTATCCACTGCCATTGAAGAAGGTCCCCTCCTGAGCAGAGCTGAAGCACTGCCCGACGCCATGAGACGAGAGAGGCCTCTTCGTATTCATATTGGCATTGTTCAGCATCACGCCCTGCACGCAGCCTGCTAGGCTGTGGGTCACCTGAGTCAGAGAAGGACAGAGGGCAGGTTACGTAACGTACCCAAGGACAAACACACACACACACCTGGCATAACCTTTATATCCAAGTGTGTGCTATCCGATGGCACTGTGCTACTACTACTACTGCATGGAGATCCACTTTCAGACTGGGCAATTGCAGAAGGTCAAGCTGCATTCATGTTTATCAAATAGCCCATGTAATTAATAAGATGATAAAACAAATTAAACAGCATAAATACAATAACATAATATTGTAAGTAACACTTTCAATTTTACTTTAACTGGTTGATATGACAGCATGTAGTCTATGAAGTTATTATTTATCATGACAAAGTATTTTTAATTTACAAATGACTAAACTCTGGGAGTGAAACGTATTTACACTGTGCACTCAAAGTGTAGCACGCTTCAAATAAACAGCAGATAGGTCTGAGGGTGAGCTAGCAGACATACATTTCCTATCCTCCTGGCAGTGTAAGTGGCAGGCAGGCCACCCAGGTAGAGCTTGCCTTCCACGTCCAGCGTGTGGCCTTTTACGTGAACCCGAGCAGACTCCTCTCCGTCAACGCTGATCGTCACACTTTTCTTGCCAAAGTCTGTCTTTACCTGCACACACACACACGCACAAAAAAAACACATTACATCATGTTTCAATTAGGTGTAAAATATATAGAGATAAACAGAATAAATAAAACAGATACAATACTTTAACCCCAGTCAAGAATAAAGTGAAAGTAAATTAAATAAGAGAAACATACAATATTGTAATACAATACAAAAGTACCATAACATATAGCTATGAGTGGCAATATTTGCCCGTGGTGTTTTCACTATTGATCCATGTCAGAGTAGAAACATCATAAGGGCAGGGATGAAGTCATAAGAGGCAATGACAACCGTGACTCACTGTGTGCCAAAGGCCGTCATTAATGAGCTTGGGGAGGGTGGCAGTAGCAGGGCCTTTGCCCAGGTCACAGGTGAAGAACAGGTGCCCACCCAGCACCTGTAGCACAGCGTAGTCCTGCTGGTTGGCATTGGCCATGTAGAAGAGCACGCCACTGCCAGCAAAGGTGCGCACAGACAGCTTCACAGAGAAACTGCAAAAAACAAGACATATTAATTAGAACAGAATTAGATTTAGATTAGAATTAGATTAGAGTAATCAAATTGTTTAGCAGTACAGCACATTTTAAAAGGAAAGTAGGAGTCAATCCCCATTACACTGCTTTTGACAAGCAACTAAGTGACAAGTGAGTGACACTCTACAATATATTTATTTATGCAGAGATTGTTTCAAGGACCAAATTATGACAGAATATCAGAAAATATTATTTTTAAGATTTAAATACAGTATATGTATTAATATTTTTAAAAGTATAATGTTTCCACACACACACCAATGGTATTGCTATCATGTTTCTGAACTATATAAAGAAGATTTCATTTATTCCTGAGCTGCATTCACTGTTCTCCATTCAGAACTGATGGAGTAGAGTAAGTGCAGCGATGTGTAAAGACAGCCCCTAAATCAGTGAATGACTACATGGGCCGATACTGGCTGGCCCAAAGGACATACACAGGAGACTTCGCTTCTGCTGTGTGTGCTTATTGTGTGTGTGTAACTCCATCAGTACATGAATAAGACATGAGTAAACAAAGAGAGACAAGGAGAGAGGGAGAGAGAAAGAGATAGAGAAAGAGAGAGAGAGAGGAGGAGAGAGAGAGAAAGAGAGAGAGGAGAGCTGAGCCTGGAGACTCTGATGTAATGGAGACGCAAAGGGAGAAATCAGGCCATTACCTAATGAGCAGCTATTAAATATTCACAGTTTTTCTTACTACTTCTCGTGCTGTGAAATGAGTAATAAAACAGGAACACTATAAAACATCGACTGACTGCTGAGGAGTGAAACCACTACTGAGATGAACTGTGATAATGATGATGTTTTCGATGCTCAGTCTCTGGCAGCAGCGAGAGGATAACTGATATCCTCTGCCTGTTGTATAGTGCATAAGAGCAGTGGTGTTGCTGTGTCTAAGGTCATGTCCAACGTCATACTCCACAGCACACAGATGGCATACAGATGTCTCTGTAAAGAGATTTTTTTTTTTTAACTCTGGCTTAAAGTGAAAAAGCTCATATGCTAAACCCAAACTAGGATCTTCGCATATCGGATGACTTGACAAACGACTCTTTCAGGCATTCCTAGGGTTTTCACTTTCTCCAAATATGGGCTTGTTGTAGCAGAAGGAGCAACAGGGGTGTGTGTGAATGTGCCGTGTGGAGTAGGACGACTCTCGGGTGATGAATCATGGTGGATCAACAAGGTTCAGCTCACCTCGTTCTCATTGTCCTGTTCTTGAAGGCCAGGATCATGTGACTGTTCCTTGAAAGCCCGAATTGGTGCGACTCCGCAAGAGTCGCTGTGTCATCCGAGGCAGCACACTGAGAAAGAGAGAGAGAGAGAGAGAGAGAGAGAGAGACAGAGAGAGAGAGATAGAGAGATACAGATAGAGAAAAAAACAGACAGAGAGAGAGACAGACAGAAAGAGAGAGAGTCAGAGAGAAAGAGAAAGAGAGAGAGACAGAGACAGAGAGAGACACACAGAGAGAGAGAGATACAGAGAGATACAGTTAGAGAGAAAAACAGACAGATAGAGAGAAAAACAGACAGATAGACAGAGAGAGAGACAGACAGAAAGAGAGAGAGAGAGAACATTAGGATGAAATACTCCACACTTGTGATCACGGGAGCTACAGTACATTTCACAGGGAAGAAAATACACATGATTCACCCGTTTCCACTAATTAATCACTCAGGCAGCCAAAGAATGCTACCCAGTCTTTAACGCATAGCCAAGAATGCTGCTCAGATGTTATTATGAAATAATGAGGAATGTTTCTCATGAACCTTTGATATGAGAGCCTTCCAACTAAGGCATCATGGAAGATTATTATGACAACAAGGTTTGATATGCCACAACACGGATGTGTGCAGATACAGGAGTTTGTGAATCACAATGTCCACACGTGCCTTTTTCTAATTAGTGCTTTGATGTGAGGTAATGTGGTTGTTGGGTGTGTTGGCATAACACAGATAGATGATTAGATACTACTATTAGATACTATTAGATAGTTCTGTTCACCTCTTAGATACTATTCGATACTATTATTCACCTCCTAGAGAAATTCAGTTATGCAGTGTCTTACAGTTTGTCTGTCAACACAGATATCAGGACATGCAGTTATATACATCTTAAAAGTTACTTTAACAAGTGAAACATCATAGGTTGTGGTTTATGTGCTCTGCTTACAGCGATAGATCCTGGTGTGATGGCACTGAGCTCATTGGGGGGTGTCTGGGGTGGTCTGACAGGCTCAGGTGTGGGTTCAGCCTCCGGGTCGTCAGGTAGAACCACCCGCTTAGGTCGCTCTTCCAGCAGACAGCTATCCATATCCACTCCCTCATAACGCACAGCGCTGGACAGGTCCAACAGTCTGAGGACAGAGAGAGAGTATATAATCAATCGAGGGCAGTACTCTGGTATTCACACATTGTCTATGTGTTATTTTCTAAAACCATTTCATGCTGGCACTGGGTATTTCTGTTTCTGTGTGCTTCCATCACTCACTTGTTGTCCAGGGCAATGTTCCTGATGCAGCCGTAGAAAGAGGTGGTGATGGAGAGCACGCTGCTGCCCTCTCCTGGCGGCACGCCGCCTATGTAGAAGTGGCCTAGGATCAGTGAGCCTTTATCAGCAGAGGAGCCCAGCCTGACTGAGGTTTGATGGTCCTCATCCACCATAACATGCATCGTTCTAGTGGATGGAAACAGAATTGCATTTAATACGTGAGTCTGTGTGTGTGTGATTTACAGGTTTGTCAAGATAAGCTGCTGAGTATATTTGACGCTTCCAAGCAAATCAAGACAAAGAATTTACAAGCACAGCCAAAACAGTGAAATAAGTGCTATTGTTTCAGATCTGAATTCAGAATAAGTGGCGAAACACAATCTCAGTGTTGTGCAACGAAAAATTGGTTTTTATCCAAACACTAAGACGTGAGTGGTGAGAGGTGTATATTTACACGTTCTGGGTTGATAGAGCCTAGAAAAAACATATTCTAAATTCCATGCTGAATAGGGTAAAAACATTATCCTTTCACCATAGTAACCCAGAGTGTGTGTGAGTGTGTGTGTAAGCGTGTGTGAGTGGTGAGCACCTTTTGTTCCTCTGCAGGATGAGCGAGTGCTCTTTTCCATCAGCGAAGGTTCCTGCCGAGGATCTGATGACAGCTTTGTGGGAACTCCCACCCTCTACCATGTTTACATGGACTTCCAGTCGACCAGACAAGAGCACTACAGCCAGGAAAGGCTGCAGGGAGGGGTAGGGATGGAAAGAAGAGAAAGGAAGAATGAAAGAAAGGAAGAGATGGTTGTTGCATAACTGAACTATCAGTGCAAAAGTCAACTGAACTTCAGAATGGATAACCACTTCTGTTGAATGGAACACACTGTCAATATTTCTGGTTCATACTGTCAACATTTCCAGAAAGCACAAGTGTCAGCATCCTGTACCTGGTTTGCCTGTCTGCGCTTGCGGTTTGCCATCTTGCCAAACCCGGCGAGGATGAGTCCCGTCTCGTTCCTGGTGGAGAAGGTGACCATGAGCTCCATCTGGGGCTCCATGGTGATGGAGGGCATCTCCAGGAAACCTCCACCCAGCACCGACATGCTGCGAATGGCTAGGGGACACACAGAGGTATGCACAGTCCATTTCTCAATCGTCACACACAGTAGACAGGCTACAGCCACACACGGATATCCGTGTTCATACATTAGCCGTCACGTACAGTACTGCAGATGGACTACAAACACACAGATATATACCAGTAAGCGTGTCCATAAATCATCAAATACTATGACGAACTATGCATGTCTAAATATTAGTCGGCACATGTTCAAGATGGCCTAACATCACAGCAACTTATGTAAGTTCAGACTTTCATCACACTCTTAATGTGCTAGCCCTTTATGACACCAAGAGATGCGTAAGCCAATCAGGTAGCAGAGCGACCAACAGGGTCATGGTAAGATATCCTAAATATGCTAAATACATCACACGTTTCCACATAATGTCCTACTTTACCAGAAGGTGAAGGGGAACATTATGCAAGAATCTAGATTAAATATTAGTTCAGTGAAATACACTAAATGAAATGAAAAAAAAAACATTGATTATGCAACGTCACCTAACAAGTGTCTACTAAATAAAGCAATATTCAAAATGTCAGGTCTTACCTCTAGAACGCAACCTTTCTTGACACCATAGGAATCTCTGAGCAGGTCAAAGTTTGTGCGAGCAATCTCCACGTTTTTGATGCATCCCACATATGACCGCGCCACCACCTGCCTCCTGCACAGATGAAATGTTCAGCTAAAAATACTTTCATGTAAACATGGACATATTAAGCTGTGTCTCAACAGAAAAATTACCACCTGCCTCCTACCCAGATGAAATTAATTTCCTCAGTTAAAAAGTAACAGTTTTTATTTAAACATAAACACTTTACCGGTAAATGAATTATATTCAGCAGCAGTTGCTAGGGAACACTATGTAAGATGTAAACTTGTCATAGACTACCCTGCTATGCCCATGCTGAGAGTTTCAGTGGAGCAGTGTACCTGATAGGTCGAGACTTTGGGAGACCTCCAATGTAAATGGGGTCGAGATCGGAGCGGTTGAGGTCGGACGCTGTGCCAGGAGCCTCTGCCTCTTTCACCTCACGGTCAGAGGGGTTGTATGCTGCCATCACTGCCAAGTAGCCTTTGGGGACAATACACATGTCATCATACAGTGTGTGGTCCTTAACTGGGGCATACTGTATGCTAAAGGTTCAAAATAATACTATACTGATGGTTAGCATTCAACAAACATGGAGCTATTATCAGTGAGCCTGTCTTTATATTTCTATAGTCCTTATCATTGGTTCACCATATAAGCATAACTTGTTTATGATTGTGACCCTACCTTTGCGTTTATTTCTCTGCAGGGCAATTTTGTACCAGGTTCCCGTGTTGTAGGCTTTGGTGGTTGTCATGGTAAGAGGTCCAGATCCCAGTTCAAAGGTCAAGCGCACTTTTCCATCCGCCAGCTCAATGGACAAAAAGTCTCTCTACAAAAAACATTGTCACACACATCAGCCTCCTAAATGTGGCGTCTGGGACACAGGTCTGATTCCAGCCCAAGATCATTTCCTAATCCATCTCTCTCCCCCAGTCATTTTCTATCTCTACTATCCTACCTGATTAAAGGCAATAAAAATCCCCAAAAATATATTGAAAAAACAACAACAACATTATATTACCGTTCCATTTGAGGCTAAGTAGAGAAGAAGGCCATTAGGAGAGAGAGTCTTAAAGAACATGACGATACTGGTGGCTGTCGAGCGGAGAGACTTCTGCACCACAGAGTATCCACTGCCATCAAAATGGAAGGAGGTCTCCTCTGCCTGAGGACTGCAGGGAAAAAGATGTGGGCAGACATATTTAATTAGGACACTCTTTACACAGATGGGTTATAAAAATGTTAAGGCAGATACAGGAGAGGTACAACAAACCAGGGACAACATAAAAAAGCAAAATGCAAACATAGTAGTTGTTACTAAAATATTGTTGATTGGATAGCATAATGTTTTGGAATTATATGACAGTACCTCTTGAAGCAGCCACGACACTGTCCTTGTCTTTCTGCATAGTTCCACAGCCCAATGTTCTTCTCATTCAGTGAGGCTTCCCCCATACAACCTTTGAACTGGGTTAGCTTCACTGCGGAGGATTTCTGCAGAGAAATCAACACAAAAAGTTGTCTGCTGCTCCCCACTGAACACTAGTGTTCAATATTGTCAAGTTTGTTCAATAAGTGGCACCCCAATGTTATTCAGACAATGTTTTCAGACAGCTAAACATTTAACATACTGAATGATGAACTGTTATCAACTCTGTCACTGTTGACATGGATCACTTAATATCAAAAGTAGGACCTGTATTTTCTCTGTAAAGTAAAGGAAAGAAAGTACAGGTCCTACTTTTAATATCAAGACATGCACCTTAAAAAAGTGTAAAAAAAACAAACTTGTCCTTTAAAGACTGTACAGTCCCTGTCACTTGTCTCACCTTGACCTGTCCACCAAGGCCACCGACAAACACCCAGGTGTCTCTGGTGATGTCCATGACAGTGGACGACCCTGGTGCTGTTGCCTTCACTGGTGGGAGAGGCTGAGAGTCCAGCTGTTGAACAGTCAGTGTGCCATACTTGCCAAACCTGTGGGAGCACAATTCAGTGTTTATTCCAGCTCATATAACACACATCCATTTTTCACATTCGTGAATATGGCATAACCATGGAATGGAATTTAGATCGGAGCCTTTGACAAACTCATATGTGAGACTGAGTATCAGTTTTTATGGTAATAATTTATACCTCTTGTATTTTATGGTTGTAGTTGTAATTTCAAATCTTACCGAGTTGCATTAATCCGTTGCCATTTGTTGTTGTTAATCTGGACGTCAGGATAGTCTATCTTGGCATGACCTGACCCAGCATCCCACAGGAATGACACCTTCCCTTGACGCATCTCCAGGGCCATAAAGTCCGCCTGAGGAAGACACATCACACCCAAGAAAGAAATGACCATGTGCAAAGCAGTCGGAGAACCAAAAGACACACATTCACATTCATACTTGAATTCTTCAAAGACCCTTCTGAATTGATCTAGCATCGTGTGAGTACAAACCTGTCAACAACTGCAGGAATAAAATCTTATAAATAAACTCATGTACTTTATTTCACCTGTACCATTTTTAGTTCAGACCTTTGCTCTATTTTGCTACGCCTACACTGCAGGCTGTGGTGTGTGCCCAATGCTAATTAAGATAGAAGCATGTGGGTAGCGAAATTCAAATGGGAATACAATCTGCAATTCAAAAAGACATTACCTTATGGATTTGCCAATGTATTATGCAATAGATTAATGCAATTTGCAATCATTTCTTAGAAATTGTATGTTAAAATGTGTAAATGAGTCTCATAGTGGAGTTACTGACCTTATCGATGAACAAATTGCCTGGTGTGCACTAAATACTAAATGCTAAGTATCAATCTGATCTGCATGGGCAAAACGTGCAAGAATGGCACTAATATAGCCAAATTAACCTGAACTCGAGTCTTATGGTGGAACGGCGGCAATGCTGAAAAGCAGCTTGCCTTGTGTGCGTTAAATGCTAGATGTCAAATCTGACCTGCACGGGCAAAAGAACGACACAGCTGGAGCGATGTCAAAATGTGTCTGAGTTTAAGGCTTACAGCAGAGCTGCTTCCTATGTAGAAGAGCAGGTTGTCGGGCTCGGTGGTCTTCAGTGTCACGGTGATGGTGTTGATGTTGCTCGAGGAGACTTCAGGCTTGTAGGCCCTGACACAGTCATGGTCTGCCAAAACTGCCACTTTGATCTGGAAAGGAGAAGAAGAAAAAGAGGAGAGCTGTTAGTGTCACTGGATTTGTCAGTCAAAGTTGAGAAGAACACACTGATGACATTATTTAGGTGTGTGAAGACGTCTGCATATGGCTTCAAATATGTGTGTTTGTCAGTCTGCATAAAAATATATGTTGCATAATACACTGCCTGTGTTACTGTCAGTCAAATAGACAGATATCTGTTAATTTGATTCAAGTATGTGTGTGTGTCTGTGTGTATTTGTGTATGTTTGTTTATGTATTTTTGTGTATGTGTGTGTGAGTAAGACAGAGTGTGTGTATGTATGTGTGTGTGTGTGTATCTGCCCGCTGAGCACTGACCGAGGCGGCCTGTCTGCGAGCCTGACTGATCATTTCTTTGATCTCAGACAGGTTTCTACTCAGGTTCTCTCCGAGGGTCTTCAAAGGCTTGAGCCGGTCAAAGAGACGCTCTGCACGCACCTCCGCCTCACTGAACTTCGATGCTGCCTCATGGGCTGCAGGATACAGGAAGATGCAGTCATTAAACACATTTTATCTGTCAAATCCACTGTCTTAAGTTAGTACATGTCAGATCATCACATCCTCTTAAAAGGGGTAGACATATCTTTTCGAGTATCTTTGAACTCTAAAACCTGACCCTGAAAGCCACAAGCCTGGCTGGCTGAGATAAAAGCAGAAAATTTCTCACTGAACCTGAACTTTGAACTCACTTACTCACTCGCTGAACCTGAACTTTGAACTTACTTGTCTTTTCTGAGTCAGTGACCATCTCGTTGGTGCTTCTGGCAGTGCTGTTGGCCTCAGCCACGGAGGAGGAAGACTGCTCCAGTTTGACCTGGAAGCGTTCCAGATGACCCAGGGACTCGATCAGAGAGGAGTTGACCTTCTTCACCTGCTTCTTGACCTCCTGCACCTGTTCGCCAACTAAGCAGAGATAATGACAAGAGCTCTGTCAGTTCCCTTAAAAAAAATGAACAGTTCTTCAAACTCTAGATTTTAAAAAGAAACTTTTTTTGAAAAACATGGTTAATTAGGATTACAATAATAATAATTAATAATATTTTAGGTAAATGTAACATTTACTTTGGAAACAACCAGCATGACAAAAAATATCCTGCAGTTTCATTAAAAAAAAAAATCAGAGTAACCCATCAAATTTAGACCACACACATTTTTCATTACTTTCACATTCAAAATTCACTCAATAGTACTTTTCTCTACAACAACCACCATAAGAACAAGAGAGTCCTTGAAACTCTGTTTCAGCCTGTAATGGTGACGTACCAGTAGGGACATCCTTGAGGAAGGTTGTGGCCCCAGGAATGAGCATGCTGAAGTTGCGGAGGTTGGTTTTTAGTAGGCCAAGCTTGTCATTTGCGTCGGTGAGATTCACAACAAAACCTACAAAGTAAAGGACAGATGACCTTTTTGTACAAGTTTTCAGGAAACCCACAGTGCTACCACATGAAGCTAATGAGCCTACATGGAGACAGCATTATTGTACCTGGGAATATTTACATTTTTACCTGTCATTGTCAATGGCAATGTAATTGTGTGTGTGTGTGTGTGTGTGTGTGTGTATGTGCGTGCATGTGTGTGTAGTGTGTGGATACAAACCAGCACTGTAGTTGCTCAGACGACGGCTCTCCTCCAGAATGTCCATGCTGAGCTGCAAGGCTCTTCTCCCCTGCTCAGACATCGACTCCTCTGACTCAGTCTACACAGACACACCACAAATCACCCTTTAATTTCAGAGAAGGCATAGATACACAGTCTCCAACAGAGCCATTTCAACCTGCCCTGCAGGCAAACAAGCCTCTGATAACACTGTGTGTTTGGCATGGCTCACCTGGTTGAGTACGTGGGTTGCATTCTGAACAGCTATCTGTGCTAAGTCCTCTGCTGTCTGGATGTCTGCACGGATGTTAGAGTTGGCCTGCACTGCAATGGTGGTATTGTTTGCTGCTTCCTGCACCTCAGACAAAGACCTGAAAAGGAAAATAATATCATACAGGTTGACATCTTACCTTGAAAAAATAAATTAATTTTGACCAAATATTTTATGAATGAGGGATATTTTGTTTGTTCAGCTATGCTTGTTTGCATAGTAGCTCGCAATCATGGGTGATTTCACTGAAGTTTCCTAACTAGATGGAACCATACATGCAACACACACACACACACACACACACACACACACACCTGTTGAGAGCCTCAGCTTCCTTGTTCATTGCCTGGGCGTGGTCCTCTGCCCGATAGACCAACTGGAGGGCGTCCCTCTTGGTCAGCTCCATGACCAGCGTGTCCACGTGCTTCCTCAGGGTGGGGTAGCGCATCTCCAGCTCGTCACGCGCCTCCTCAAGGGTCTGTAAATCAACCAAAACAAATAGAGTCACACCTAAAGCAATGGCCACAGAGGCTCTTCAAAGGAAAGGAAAGGAAATGAAGACTAAGCACGCATCTATGATTTTTATAGTGCTTGAAATGGATAACATTGTCTTTTGCTTTCCAACATTTGTCAAACTGCAGTGACTATGCTGAGCGTGTGACTGATTTCATGAGCTCAAATGCATGTTGCTAAGTATTGTTCTGGGGGAGCAATGGGGCTTTGGAAGGGTATACAATGAGTGGACTGGCTTTGTGGACTTACAGATGTGATGTTATCCATATCTCCACCGATGTTCAGAGCATCTGTCAAGAGATCTTGGGCTTCAGCCATCTGTGATGTCACGTCCTGTGTCAGGTTGCTCACATTGTGCTTCAAAGTCTGAAGACAAACCACAACAACAGATTCGTGATTAGAACGAAGCTATAATGAATTATAAAAAACTTCCTGATAACCAAAGATTGATAATGCATAGTCATATTGCAAAAAATTGACTTATAGTGACTTTAACAGTAATGTCTTTTCCAGTTAGTGTGGGCCATGGACTCACTGTGTACTGGTCCAGAGTAACACTGATGATGCTGAGCAGCTGGGTGGTCTGATTGCTCTGCTCCTTGGCTGTGGCTATGAGCTCCTGGGCCTCCTGCAGCTGATGCGTATGATTGGACAGCACCGTGACGACTGCCTCCACCTGAGCTTCAAAGGCCTGCTGAGGCTCTCCGATCTGCTTCTGTACCTTCTCAAGGACAGACTCAGCCTCCCTGCACCAGAACACAACAAAGAAGATCTTGTCATTTCACATGCTTAGGATGTTTGCTATTTTTGGCTAGTTCCAGTCATCTGCAGGTTGTCAAACTCAACTTTCCACCACAACCCCTGTTTTAGCTGGTCTAAATGAGGAGTCATGGCAACAGAGGATTTATCCAAGACTGTGCATCAGATATGCTGTAAAAGAAGTGAAGACTATGTATGTATTTATTTGGGCGGTAAGCAACAACATTTTTTATGGACTACATTCATATTACAGGTTCCACCACTGGTGCATTTTCTTCAAATGTAGTACAACTACAACTGCTTGTTTATTGATCTTGACAGAAACCCACTAGGAAAACAACTGTCAAGTAGTCTCAGCGTATTAAGCAGCATGTAGCACAAAGGTAGTGTGGTATTTTGGAAACTGCCAGAGACAGTCACCGACCTGAGTTCAGTGAGAGCAGAGGTGTTGGTGATGCTGATGTTTCTCATCTGTTCCAGCATGGCCTCCACTTGTTGCTGAAGCACGGTGCTGTTGACCTCACTCATCTCCTCCTTTGCCGTTTCATTCAGATGACCCACCTCCTCCTCCAGAGCTGCACCAATCACAATCAATCAAACACAATCGTCAACAAATCGGAACCAATCATCAGTAACCACCACCAGTCAAGCACCAATCACCAGTAAGAAAGCTCAGGCGACAGACATGCTTCAGTTGCTGACAACCAAGAATCCATTACCTTGTATTGCAGCATGAGTCTTATTGATGAACTCAAGCAATTCCTTGCCCTGGGTGATATGTTCCTCTGTTGACTGGGTCACTTCATGTACATATTTGGAAACATTCTTGGTCTGTAAGAAAAGACATGATGGAGACAAGTGATGGAGAAGAAATCATTTGTAACAGATGGTATCATCATAAGGCAAGACGAGAGGTTTAGGTGTGTAAAGGCATACCTTCTCCTCCAGGTCGTCAATTTGTGTAGTGACGTTGATCACAGTAATCTCCACCTGGTTCAACTTATGTGTAGGGCTTTTCTCCCATGACATGAGGTCCTGTGTGAAACACAGCAATAATTTTGAACAAGCACATTAAAAATAAACGTTATGCAATGGAAAATATGTAGTGTCCAATAGCACCTGTTTTTCTTTTTTTTTAAGGAACACTATGCACTATGATAAACATTTGAATTCTGCACTCAAATTCTGTGAGTTCTTTTTTTCTACCTGAATCTCTCGAGTCTGGTTCTCCAGCGTCACCAGCAGACTGAAGGGAGCGAGGATCATGCCGGTCAGGTTCACAGAGGTGATGGAGGTCTCCAAAGCATCCAGGTCGTCCAGTAAGAGCCCTGTGCACTGATCATCACATGCTGGGGAGAGTGTTGAGAGAGGAAAACATGTTTAATATGGCCCACACAAAATAATAAATATATCACAAGCACAATAACAGCACACGCAACATTGAACTGACAAAACCATCCATATAATATTGGTCAAATTGTACAGACAAAACAACACAGCAATGAAACAAAATCATGGCCCCTCGACACACCAAATATTAAAAACATTTAATGAATAAAACAATAAGCACAAAACTGAATAACTTAATTAATAATACATACAAATAACATACAATTAAATAATTAAAGTCTGTTTATTGAATATGAATTTGTTTGTATTTTTCTTTCTAATTTGCATGTAAGATAAATAATCTATTTGTTTTATAATTATTCTACATGATAATGTGTTCATTATTCGGGGCATGTGCCCTTCCTAAATCCATTCGGGACAGTTTGCTTTATTATTCTGCATATAAACCAATTTTATTTCTCTGCCTTTAATTAATATCTTTGCATATAAATATTTTGTGTCTGTTGGGAATATTCAGTACTCTCTGTCTCTAAGTGCTGCCGTGTGTCTCTTTAATTAATGCATCATATACAATAAGCTTTTTGTAGCCTTTTGGGATTATTCTCTCTCACACACTCACTCACTCTGTCTCTTTCACAGACACACACACACACACACACACACACACACACACACACACACACAAACACACACACACACACACACACACAGCATGTAACACAGACATTGCAGTGTGTGTCAGTCTCTGAGTGCTGTAGTTTGCCATAACTTTGCTGGATACTCACACACACACTGGTCTTCGATCAGCACATGCCTGGCCTCACACTCATCACAGGTGTGTCCCCTCACGCCCACCTTACAATCACACGCGCCTGTCAGGTGATGACACACCTGGTGGAGAGACCCTGCTTTGCTGCACTGGCATGGCTGACAACGACCACCCGGCTCAGAGGGGTTGCCATAGTAACCCACTGAGCACCTAAAGGATGAGCAGAATCGTAATGAAGATGTTTTATCAATTTACTGTTTGTCTGTTAAAAAACATATACACACAGAATATGACAAGTCTCTAATTATAATAAGTGATTCATTACATATACACATTTATTACTGATCTATAAAATGTGCCCTTCAATTGAGCCCTTTGATCTCAGTTACATCTGCTCATATGAAAATGTATTGTACGTATTGTTTCAGTTTCAGTCAGTTTCAGTTGAAAACATTTAGCCTTAATAGAAAGAGATGACTTCTAGCAATATTTCAAATATTTACACAGTCACTGACATATTAAAATATTGCCCTCTTTTGTGTCATCCCTCTTGTGGGGATGTCTGCCCATTGCCTTTGACAGGAAACCACAACCTTTGTTGTCTTGCTCCTGTCTCCTGGCCTTTAATGAGGCATCACATGACCTCTGACCCTCACCTTTCACAGTAGCGGCCCTCATAGCCTGGCTGGCAGGCATTACAACGATAATCCCCTACGCCCTCTGGCACACAGGTGGGACTGAAGCTGCAGGAGGAGGAAGAACAGAAACAAAACAGACAAAAGACTGAGTAATTACACACACACACACACACACGTACACACCAATAACATCTGGGATTCTTTCTAATATAGTGATTACATGTATTGACATCCTATTATGCAGTGTGAGTGAGGATAGAGGGAACATCTGTGCTTTAACATGGCAGGCTGTGCATACATCTGCTTCAAAATTTAATTCAGCTGGCGGCTGGTTACAGGCTTCTTTTTGCTACCTCCACAACACATATACCACAGTTTGATCATAAACAATTGACTGGGAAGAATTTCAGTTCAGAGACACCACACTGCCCCCTTGTGGTTTAAAGCTGGACATGCAGCAGACAAGGGACACTTGATATGTTATCAGTTTCCTTGTCTTGACGCAAATGTTAACCTTAGCCTTGGCTTACATTGGCCAAACAAAGTCAGTGAGCCACAGTGTAGAATTATCAACAAGCTGTGCACAGCATAGCGTGCAGCCGATGGCTAAAGAACATTGCGTTTTTTATAATGACACTCGTGTTAGGGAGTTACGGAATTCACACTGGTTGCATAAGATGCTTTTCTCAGGCATAGCTTAACAAGATCACAAAATCTATGAAAATCAAGATGTTCAACAGGCATTATACACTTGCAGTGCAAGAGCAGCAGTCATTTTCAACATGCGCCTCTAATGCTCAAGTTCACTGACGCTTGTCAGCACCGAAAGACGCAAGAAATTTTGGTCCAACCTATATGGGCTTCCTGGATGGAGAGTTAACAAAAACAGCTAACATCTGGAGGCGGAATTTTAAACTGTTTTTGATCTTAACATTCTCAAAATGTCACTCAAAAAGCTATGCAACATCACCTGGCACCTTACAACACAGCACTGTAGTGAGTATGACTGCAAAAAAGTGATTATAAAGAGTGTGTTTCTCCAAGCAGCCACATACCTGTTTGTTTACCTGGGCCTGGGCTGCAAACAAACCAGTATGTGGATGCGTTCTACAAACTCACTGCTTTAACCACTATTTTATTATTTTGGACCTACTTTGCTACTTTGCTGTGTTTTAAGATGCCGGGTGATTTTGCGGGGACATTTTGAGCATGTTAAGATGCAAACAATTTAAAATTCTGTCCCCCAAGGGTTAGCTGCCTTTGCTAAGTCTCTGTACAAGGAGACCATATAGGTTGGATCAAAATTTCTTGTGTCTTCGGTATTGACAAGTTTCAGTGAGTTTGAGCAAAAAAAATAAAAAATGAAATTCTCCTTTAAGAGTGTTAGTGGAGTGTTAACATTGAAACCCAGTGGACTGTTATTAGTAAGACACAGTAGAGTGTTGTGGAGTCATGTGGTCTTACCTGTTGGTCTGGAGAGGGCACGCACAGAGGGAACAGTCGCTGATGGAGCCCCTGACTGTCCCATAATAGCCCTGGGCACACACATTGCAGTTCTCACCGGCTGTGTTGTGTTGGCAGCCCTGGTTGGGAGAGAGAGAGAATGGGCACACGGTGAGGACAGGGAGGGAACTGGTGCACAAAGACAGCATCTGGTCCTCACGGCTACCTGCACTCAGGGATTAAGGTGAATGCTGACAGAATAATAGATGGCTTTTTTATTTGAAGACAGCTTCTTAAAGGTCTTTATTGTAATTTCAGCTTCTCTCATAATACGGCATGATTATGAAAAAAACGTTATTCAGAGTTTGTACGTATCAAAGTATCAAAGTTATGCAAATTGTTACAATATGCTTTGCATGAGTGGTCAGCATCTTAATGGATACACCTACAATGTGAAGTGCATCTCACTGCAAAGGATTTTGAAGTAGACTAAGACCAGCAGCTCAACCTTAAAATCACTGCCCTCTATATCTCTCAATAGCCTCTGCCTAAGCTCCCACTGGGTCACAGAAAAAGACAGGTGAGGTGAGATGAGGTGAGTTTACCAGGCACTCTCCAGTCTCCAGGTCACAGGCCCTGCTGTGGTTGTTGCACCTGCAGGGCACGCAGGGCTGGATCAGTGGCCTCTTCATCCCTTTCATGTTGAGCTCAGACACCGGCTGTCTGTAGTAGCCTGGAGCACACTCCTGAGACACGACAGACAATGGAGCTGTTCATAACCAGGGCAGACACCCCCCACATCCACACACACCCACCACCACCACCACTTTCTCCAAGCAAGATCCACATGGCGACAAACTGGGTCATAACTGGGGCATGGCATGGGCTGGGAGTTGGCCAGGTGAATGCAGAAATACAGTGTCTGTTATTATTGCCTAGAGCAAGCTAAAGGGGAGAGAAAAACATAACTATTCATACATTTCCTCAAAATTACCCTCAGACACAATTTACAGGTTATATAATTTCAATAAATAAAGTGTTGCCTCTGAATTTCTCTCAACATCTTTTCCCTGTCAAGTATGCATTATAATCTAATTGCAGTGTTCAAGGGAACTGCTCCCAAGTAGACAACTGTCCTCATTAGGACTACACTGGCTATATATTTGGGCTTTAAGAGGCTGGAGGTTGCACCTGGCAGGACAGTCCTGCATAACCACGCGGACACTCGCAGGACTCGATCAGTCGTGCCACTTCTGCAGACTCTGGTTCGTCCTCAGCGTCCATCGCAATATCCATGCTGATGTTTGCAATTCTTAGGGAATGATAAGGGAAATACACATTATAATCAATGCCCAATGTAAATTCTAGCTTTTAAAAAGGCACCATATAATGTCAATTATTACAGTTCAATAATCATGAAGAACATCAAGGGCAATGACATTAGCAATGACATGCACTTCATTAAAAAAAAAAAACCTCACAGAAATAACTGACTGCAAATGCTAAATACAGACAGAAAGGTCATGCATTATGAGAGGTAGTGGGAAGTGTCCCTACCTGCTCTGTTGCAGGCTGGTTCCATATGAGGCTTTGATGATAATATACTCAATGTTGCTGAGGATGGACATGAAGTCAGAGTGGCTCACAGGTTTCTCTGAGACTGAGTTGAAATACTTCCACTTGTGCTGTTGATTAGAACAAACAGATTAAGAAAAGATTAAAAAATAACACATATACATACATTTATATACACACACACACACACACGCAAACATATATGTGTTTGGACTTTTTTAATTTATGCACAATCTTATTCATTGTATTTTTTGAGTGTGTGAAAATTAGTGTATGTATATATATATAAAATACAATGAATTCAGAGTGTGCATAAATTGAAACAGTCCAAACACATACCGAAAGTACTGCTGTTTTTCATTCCTCTCTTGTCATCTTATCTTTAACCTATAACCCAGGTGTGTTCATGTTTTTCATCACCTGCCTGCCTGCTTTTGTTCTCTCTCTTTATTATTCTCATAGCCACCCCTCTCAACACTGGGGTGACGCAATATGCCACAACCCATCCAAACAGGCACAAAACACAACTGACAATAGGAACACTTGAGGAGTGACAATGATGTTTGGGAGACGCAATTAAATTATGCATGGATAGAAAGAATTTTCCAGTGAGCTCCTCACAAATAATAAATAGGATTCTGACATAAAATAAAACTGGGAAAATGACTGACAACATTCAAACTATGACTGATGATGACACAGTGAATGATCAGTTTCTGAATTTGAATTTAAATGTGAGGTGACCGAGTGTAGGAGACAAGGCAAGTTAAGTTTATTTGTATAGCGCATTTCTCACAACAGGGCATTTCAATGTGCTTTACATATACAGGAAATAGTGTCATTGAAAAAAAACCCCAAAAAAACATGCATTTAAAAATTGAATAGAAAATAGAAAATGACAGAAATCTGAAAGCAAAAGCAGAGAGGGATGACTGGGAGACTCACCTCAGTTAGCGAGACCTCCTGTCGGGTCTTCATGCCGTTCTCAGGGGCGGCCATATCAATGTAGATGACCAGCTTCTTCAGGTGACCTCCACGGATGAGCACCTGAGGCTCATAATTGGTCAGGCCTGCTCCGTCCATGGAGTAGAAGACCACAGAATATGACAGCTTTCCTCCATAAGACAACAGCTACCGAGAAACAGAAGTAAATTATTCCAATGACAGTTCTCTAATAGTACACCTTATAGCCATTTCTACATCTTGATCAGATTGCTATTCATGAGATGCTTTTATCATCATTATGTAACAACAATCTACACAATGAATACTAGCAAGTAATAAACCCATCAGAAATGACTCAGGACCTTCTAAATAAAAGTCCAATAGGTCTCGCTGGTAAAGACAGCTTTTATATACCAGCACAGTATAATACTGTAGCTTTATTTAGGTGTGCTATCATCAATCAGCCTATTCAGCCTCTAGTCTAAAAGCTAAAGCACACATAAGGGGCAGGTGGGCTCACCTTGTGGCCCTGGAATTGCTCAGGAAGTCTCCAGTAGTAAGGTCCAGTCAAGGGGGTATTCTGGACCTGGCTGGCATCCAGGAGCATCTCAGCGTCCTGCACATACACCCCCTCCAGAGTGCCCTGCAGATCACTCTGACTGACCACACGGAGGCGCTCTGGATTCTCTCCCAGTGTCAGCTGAAGGAGAGAGACAAGGGATGAAGCAGAAAGAGAATGGGGTGAGAGGATAAAAAGAAAGAGAATAACAGAGAAATAAAATGAAGAGAATGTGTCAGGAGGGGAAGAGAGTGCGACATAGTAAAGGAGAAATGGATAAACAGGGGAGAAAACAGATGTGATAGCAAGTGCCAATGAAAGAAAGAGGGAGAGTTGGGCAGGTGAGAACAGGGGGAGAGAGAGAGAGAGAGAGACCGACAGAGAAGAGAGAGAAAGACAGAAGTAGTAAAAAAGAAAGAGCATGTTTATCTTTAACTTGCTGAGTTTAGAGACAGGCTTATCACAGAGACACTGTCAGTGGCCCCATAAGACATCTGGCTCTTACTATCTCTGAAGCATTACTAAACCACAGACAATAAGGAGCTCCGAGATGATATCTGTAGTGTAATTACCAGAAACGGAAGATATTAACATAAGGAAACCATTCATCAGACTAATTGCGCCATACACAAATCAGATAAAAAGAAACACCATGACCATGCTTACTGGAACATTAGATTGAAAGTATATTAAACTGAAAACAAAATATTATATTCCTATCAGATATTACTAATTGATCTGATAATAATATGAAAACAAACTAGAAATTCTAGATTCTTGTTACTAAACCACCAAACTAATGTGAGTACGTTAAACCTGACTGTCAGTAAAAAGGCATTAATCCCTGCCAAAAAAAAAAATCAGCTCTTTTGAACAGCCCTATACCGGTTTCCATTATGTATCAAGGTCCTGATGTTATGTCTTGGGTGAGCCTGCACAAAAATGCTAATCTTCCTGTCCTTCAGATGAACAGTCAGAGAAGAGCAATGACTTCCGTGCAGGGTAGTCACCACTGAGGAAACTCTTTTCATCACATCTCAGAAAAAAGAGTGCAATCAATGCCTCACAGCAGCCAATTAAAAACTTTACTGGAGAGTAGACCTTTGAGAGCGCTGAAATATTCATCCGCGTAGCCTTTAAGGCAATTCGCTGTTTATTCGATGATGATGATGTCAAGGATGATTATGATAGTGAGAGAGCTCAAATAAAGGAATGTGTGTGTGTGTGTGTGTGTGGTGTGTGTGTGTGTGCATGTGCTAAACACTTTCACCTCAGTGTTTACTCTTTGTAAGACATGTTTACTGCAGCTACTCCTTGACTACGGTATATTAATTATCAGGGGCTCTGATTCGTTCAATTAAATGTAGGTATCCTCAGGGCTCTGCTATATCCACAGTGCCCTCACCCTCACTCATTCACTCACTCACTCACTCACCGGCACTCTCACGAGTCCCCCCATCTCCTCGCAGTCTGAGGACACCCCGAAACAGAAGCAGGGGCTGCAGCCGGATGGATTCTCGGCGACCAGGCCGAACGTGCCTTTCTTGCACTCATCACACCCCCTTCCGCCAACGTTGGCCTGGCAACCACAGAGGGCAAAGAGGGTCACATTAAAATGACACTGAAGTGATGAAAAACTTCTGACTACTGTTGGTTTTAGAGTTTCATCATTCACGTGCCCTTAATCCCATGACATTCAAAGACATGGCCTTGAATTTCTAATTTATTAGTTACGTTACTTATGTAAATAAATGACCATGACATTGTCATTTCATACCGTATGTGCTATCAAGTGGCCATACATCAACGCAGTAATGGAGCCTTTAAAAGCTTTTCACTTCTAGTGTCTGCTTACATTAACTTCAGTTGCCATCAGTCTTTTTATGGTAAAGGATTGTTAAACTTTTAACAATATTGTAAAGCAGTGATGTAAATTTCATTTCATCATTGATTCAGATCATTACCACTTCTCTCTACTGCTCATGATATATTTGCTGGGAGAGTAGGGGATGATGGGATTTGTAGTCCACAATCCTTACCTTGCATGTGCAGCTGCCTTGCTCTTCGCAGCTGCAAACTCCTAGCTTCTCATCACAGAACTTCTCCTGTGTGCCGTTGATGTTGCAGTTGCATGCAGTGCATTGTGGGAAGTCCTTAAAGCCCATAGCGCAATGCTCGCACCTCAGGCTATCGAAGGACACCAGGCATGGGCACTGGCCAGTGGTCAGATTACACTGGGAGGATGAGGAGCCAGCCTCACTGCAGTTGCATGCCTGGAGATGATGCAGAGAGAGTGTGGTTGTGAGTGTGTGTGTGTGTGTGTTTTGTGTGTACAAGTTTTTATCTTTGTCTTTAAGACTTTGTGCATGCCAAAATATGTGCAAATGTAAATTACATTTACATTTATGCATTTAGCAGACACTTTTATCCAAAGCAACTTACATTTGTAAACTGCCAATTAATTACATCAGGGCCAGTTTCCCCTGAGCAACTTCGGGTTAAGTGCCTTGCTCAAGGGCACAACGGTGGCAACCAGGATTCAAACCCACAATTTCCAGGCTGCTAGCATGCTAGCCAGGTTTCTTAACTACTACGCCACCACAACATTATAGGTCTAAAAACAAGGATATCATACACTTCCTTAATTCATCTGAATGGATGTGTTCGCTAAAGAAGGCAACAAATCAAGTGTGTGTGTGTATGCCAGCAAAGGTGCCTACCTTGCAGCCGGTCACAGGGTCATGACCCCAGTAGTTCTCCTCACACAGCTCACACTTCTCTCCCTTGGTGTGTGGAGGACAGATACACTCTCCAGTCTCAGGGCTACAGTTGCCATGGGTATGGGCACAGTCACAGGCTGAGGACATTAACAGGGGAGGAACCATGAAACGCAACTTTAAATATTCTCTCATTACAGGGTTTACCTTGTCTCCAATATGTTCAGTATACAGGGACAAACATCAAAACAAATGTTTCCATTCCTGCAGTAATACTGTATGAACAGACTGCAATAGTGATGCAGTATCTCATGGTGTGAGTGTGTGTTTCTTACGTGTGCAGCCTCCGTCCTGGAAGTTGTAATAGCCCTGTTGGCAGCGGTCACACTTGTGCCCTGCGACACCAGTGATGCACTGGCACCGCCCCTCCTCATCACAGGCCACTGAGGTGGAACCTGATTGGCTGCAGTTGCACGCGCCACACCCCGTGCCACTCAGGAGTCCATAGAAGCCCACCTGTGGGAAGAAAACAGAGATATTTCACTTGTCACTTTTTATTTCACTGATTTGTCATGATGTAAGAATTAGATTTTTTGGCCATTTTCATATATTTACTACCACTATAATTGACATAAATAGTCATAAATAGTCAATAGTCATAAATACTCAACTATATGCCCACAACAACAATGGCACATACTATGAGTTCAAGGAACCCATCAGCAAATGTCAGGAACTCGATTCTCCTGTTTTTGTAAGACAGCGTGGCATCAACATAAGTTTTGAAAACAATATTTTAAGGTAAAAGAATTTTAACAATCATCCACTAAAAGTCCAGTCCTAATGAAAAATAGCCCTGCACAGTAGTCACTAATCACCCAGGAACTCCCAAGGATACATTGTATCCTCATTGTGAGCTTCTCTACAGTCTGGCAGGCAGTGAGTAGGCACTCTGTGCTTTTGTGGTAATGACCGCAGTGACTAATGGCTGTAATCATAGGAGCAAAACCACCGAAACTGATAAGCCCTGAGCCGAGTTTCCATGGCGCTCTGAGGGTGATTAACAGAACAGAAATTGCACAAGGCGCTCGCCGCTCAGCCTTTTGAATCAGAGCAATCAATCAAAAGTCAGGTATTAAAATTCTCTTCAATGTCTTTTGTGAGCTGATTGATGTATTTGATGGACTGTGGATAATAAGTTCATTTGATTTGCAATGGTTCTTCAAAATAGGCTTCATTCTGTATAACAGTCTTCATGACGGCTTCCAAGTAACTCCCCCTGATTCATGTTTGATTAGAGACCAAAGTCACCGGCTAGCTGGAAAGTCTTCTGAGCATGTGAATAGTTAATCAGAAAATAAAATAAAATGATGAGCAAAGAGTGAGTATGTGTGTGTGTGTGTGTGTGTGTGTGTGTCTGTACCTAAACTTGGACGATTGGGGAGGGGTCATTAATTACCACCCAAACAACACTCCAACCAGAATATTTATCCGCTCGCTTCAGCTGTGGCACCTCATCCGTATTTATTAGCTCGCCGTGCCAAACACCATGGCATTCCATCCAAGTAGGCCCCAGTGGAGCTCCTGGCAGCCTGGGGGTCGCCTGGCACCCCTTACCCCGGCCCTCAACATCTGACACCGGGCAGCCAAGAACATCTGCGTCCCCCCCCAAAAAAAAAAAAAAAAAACTCCATCTCCACCCAGCGACCGGCCCTGCCAATGATGCCCGGGTGCCTTTGATGGCTTCGGCCCGCTCGCGCTGTCCAGCCGTGTGTGAAAAAACAATCTGACCGTGCTAATGGAGAGCGAAAACACTCCTGCTAGAGCAGCTTGGTGGGCAGCTGGTGTCTGCTGGAACGCAGGAGCGGACAGTCTTGGGTTCCAACCACAGGCCTAATCAGGGGAGGGCTGGAGAAGCTTGGCTGATGAAAGGGCCCAGAAAAGTTATTTTGCAGCAGATAGATGGTTAAAAGCCCACAGATGAAGGGGACGTGTGGGGAGGAGAGGCAGGGACAGACGAGGGCCCTATGGTGCACTTGTGTATCAGGATGGATGAGAAAGAGTACAGACACAGGAGATGTATGTGATGAAGACGAAACACCTATCACACCGACTCTAAATACCCACAAAACACACACACACACATACACACACACACACACACACACACACACAGAGTATCATTATAGGTTATTGAATCATACACACACACATCTACACAGACACACACACACCCACCACACACCCACACTCACACACTAGAATGAACAAAGGAAAAAACAAACTCCTTGAGACTCCTCCCTCTCCTGCCAACACACACACACACACACACACACACACACTTGCTTCCGGGGGCAAAGCGTACCTCGCACCGGTCACACTTCTCTCCCTCCACGTGGTCTCTGCACGCACACTGGCCTGTCACCACATGACACACGCTGGCCAGGGAGCCGTTCCCATGGCAACCACAAGCTGGATGTGGAAACATAAAAACATAAACATGAATATGCAAGTAAATGCAACTCATTAATCATGACAAGATTTCAGAGCAAATGGAGATTTTGGCAATGCCCATTTCTCTTGGGGTGAGACGGTCTTACCGTTACAGGCCAACAGATGTCACTATAGCTCAAAATGTGCTCTATGCGCAGGGGAAAAGGCTGTTAAATGCATTCTGCTGAATCAATAAAACTACTACTAAATAAAATGGAACTAAGTATATTGCCTGTAAGGCACACACACACACACACACACATACTCACACACGTACACACACACACAAACGCACACACACAGATTACACTCTGCTACAAGGAGTCTGAGAGTCGTGTGTAAGTATGTGTGGATTGGTGGATTTACATTAGAGGATTACCCTGACTCACATGATCATGGATGGAACTAATGCTACTTTATAGTAGTTAGCCTACTTTCACCCAGGAGATCTGAGCCTGCGCTTTGGCCTGCTTATGCCTAACGCCTTTATCCACTGACAGGGCCAGGCCACATCAGTCTGTCTTTCAACAGAAATGCAGCCCACACACACATTGCAGTAAGACCACATGGGAAATATAGTATATTGGGTATATAAGCTTCACAATCATGTTGGTATTATCTGTAATGGTTCTATATATCTGTATAACAATAACATCTTAATGACAGACATTGTTTTTCTAACCAGCTCTCAACAATGAGCTGTTTCCCTTGTTTCCTATCTTCCCAGTGCAATCTTCAGTTATCCTAAAGATGGGCTCTCTAATTTTTTGTTTGCTCTTAATGGAATTCCTAATGAAAATTTCATACTACTGACATCTAACAGTAGATAATCAGTCAACTCTCAAATAATTAAGACACTATTAGGACAATTCACTGACTGGAAACTAATTTAGCTTACAGTAGCTAAAAAAAATACATTCTTTTTCTCTGTCTTCTATAGTAACTAAGTGAGATCTACGTAAAAATCAATGCATATCATATAACAAATCGCAGATCTGATATCAAAGTTGTTTTTGTGGTTCAGCTGAGATGTTTTATTATCTTGTGCCTCTCACCTTGGCAGTTCTTGGCAATGATGGCGTCACCATAGTAACCATCGGCGCACCTCTCACAGCTCTGCCCAGTGGTGTGCCCCCCGCACTTGAGACATTCGCCCGTTCTGTGGTCACAGTGGTCTGGCTCGTTGGGGTCCACGTTCCCGTTACACTCACAGGGGACGCAGCCCTGTCCGAGGACAGTGGGGTCACCGTAGTAACCATTGGCACATCTGCAGGAAGAGGAGAGTAAGGTGAGCAAGAACGGCATCAACACATACAGTTAAAGACTATCAATCACAAGTTTGATATGCATTGTCTCTTGAAGTGTTTTATAGTATTGGCATGGATATGATTTGGGATCTCCTCAGATACGGCAGAGTAGTGAGTGAGTGAATGATTTAATTAAGTGAGGGAGTGTGTGCATGTATGTTTGTGTGTGTGTGTGTATGTGCGTGTGTATGCGTGTGTTACCTCTCACACTTAGGCCCAGTGTATCCTCTCTGGCACTCATCACATGTAACCTCTCCTGAATTCTCTACAGAGCAGGTGGGGCTGAAACTACAGACAGAGATAAATAGGAACATTTAGCATGGGAATCAATAGCAAGAAATTCAAGATGCAATTTTTTGCTCATCAATTCAGTTTAATTCAGTGTGATCTCATCCATCCAAATAAGATGTACAATATATTTCACATAGGACAAGCTTTTATTGAAAGGTTACATCTTAGTGAACATACTATTTCACACAATTTATCAGGACAAATAAAATAGACCCAAGTTTCTCCCAGCACATATTCTCACTATGTTTTCTGTCTTTACAACATTTACACACATCTCCATATTACACACACACACACACACACACAATTCACATTTCTCAAATCAATCGTTGAGAAAATGTGCACCATGCCATGTGAGGGCCCTTGCTCTGAGCTACGGCTGTGGCAATGGCTCTGTCCTCCGTGGCGCCGCTGAGCCCAGCGCTAAACATCTTCATTGAGACTTCAGACACCCGCTCTATTCAGCAGGCAGAGACAGACGCAGCCTGGAGCCCTGGAGAAAGCTCTGGAATGAATGGCCAGTTCCGAGCCGGCCGGCGGAAACTCACTTGTTCGACGCCACGGTCAGCGGGCAGGCGCATCTTTGGCAGTCCTCTGCGGTGCCATCGAAGGGGTCGCCATAGAAACCGGGCAGGCATTGGTCACAGTGGGGCCCGGTGGTGTTGTGTTTGCAACCCTGGGGAAGATTTAGCATGGTTGAGTCATATAAAACACTCTCACACACACACACACACACATCAAGACAAATCCATAAACGTACACACAGACATGCACAAACATAAAAACACACTCCCCTTTTTCACCCACATAGTCTGAAAACTGCATGCTGAGTGCCACCGTAACCTAGCAACCTCTCTGCTGTATTACACATTGCTCAGCCAATGGCAATACCGTACCTCCACACTGAGTTGAACTACACACATGCACTCTACTCTGGGACTGTGCACTGTCTGTCTGCACTCCATAGAAACCCCTAGGCAATGCCACGCACCTTGGATTGCATTACAGTAGCCCTTCTATTAAGCTCTGAGGCAGGGCAGACATTACCAAGCGAGACACGAATCCCCACTGAGAAATGTCAAGGGGGGCTGGGGGTGTAGGGAGGTGGGAGAGAAACAGAGAGGGAGAGAAACTGAGAGAGAGAGAGAGAATGTGCTACCCTTTTAAAAGTGCATATATCTTGTGAATGTGCACTGGGTGATAAAATGTTTTCAGGGAAAATAACACGGACGTATCCTGTCCTAAAGCCTCTGAGAGATAAGTGGCACATATTCATCTGATGCCTAATACACATGTCACATTGAGGCCAGCTCCTGAGTGTGGAGTCATATATCATAATGTTGTCCTCAGCTCGACATGCTCTATTGCAACTAGACAGCTTGGAGTCCTATGGGGTGGGCTACTGCAGATGACAGGGGTCAAGGTAAACATCTGGAGGAGGCCAGTGTTTGTTCAATACAGATGCTCAGGAGCAAAGCAAAGCATCAAAGGTATCTCTTCAAGACACTGTGGTGTGACGTAAATTAGTAAACATGTTGGCACAGATGGTAGAGAGCTGGGATTTGAAGACCTTGGCCTAATCAACTATATCAAAACATGGCAAACATGATAAAAAAAGAAAACAAACTGAGGTTTAAAAAAAAAAAAAAACTCACCGTGCACACGCCGTGGATGTCACACTCAGTGGCATGGTCGTTACACTCACACTGGAGGCAGTTTCCACCAAACAGGATCCCATCCACACGGTAGAAGCCAGAAATACAATACTGACAGAGACAAAAGAGATTAGCATGAAGAAAGCAGCAAAAAATCTTTAGAAACTATGACTAAATGCAAAACAGATGTAGCTTGCAAGTAAATATAAAGAGTCAACCTAGTCAAATGAGGTAACGTCTTTTGACATAGAGCATCTTTCATTTAGCTAACACCAACATATTACCAGTTATGTCACATCTTTAGCCTAGTTAGCATCATTCCATGTCAGTTCCACTGGTGCATGTGCACCCTGATCACATGACATGGGTGCTTACCTCACAGGATGTGCCTGAGTAGCCCCAGGGGCATTCACACTGCTCCACACTGATAGCTTGCTGGGAGTTGGAGGAGTTGCGCCTAGCTGTGTCCAGGGATACCTGACTCAACCTGAAGAATCACACAAAACATGTATGAGTTATACAGTGTTGACTACCTGTTAGCTTTTAACAGCTTGCTATGCATCTTATCTCTTTTGTTATCACAATATTACTTATTATCAGGTCCAAATACATAACACCAATCTTATCATAACGCTCATTTCAAAAAGAAATTCTAATCAAAAGTTTTTTTAATTTTTTGTTTTTTTTAAGTCTACGTTTAAGGTGCCAACCTGAGATTGCCCTCTGCGCTCGTGTTGAGGTACACCCTGATCCTCAGACTGGCCACATCAGCCAGGACCGTCATGAGTTCGTCCCTCTGGACCCGTCGGCCCGTGTGCAGGTCCACAAAACTGTGTGGCACCATCTCCACTGACACCTCCTGCTCCCTCAAAGGAGTCAGTAGCAGCCGGCGGGAAGGAGACTGGCGAAGTGATCGGCCATTACCCTATAGACACACACAGAGACATATGCATGACACTGAGGTTAGGGGACATCAAACTATAGGGCACTAGAGTGGGGTTATGTTTGCTCTAAAACTTACAAACCAACTGCATGAAAAGGCGAAAACAAACATCCTGTACAACAGTTTGCACCACACGCCCATTCATCCTAAAGAGGCAGAAACTAATGATGGAGGACATAGTTTCGTTGACACCGGATCGCCATTGGTTTGTTTGTTCACAAAATTCCATGGCCTCATTGGCCTGTCATGTTATTCCAAGTAGGTGCACTTCTTCAGGTCCTTCATTTGCCTTTCATAAGAGCAAAGCCTGATATTCTGCTTACCTCGATAATGAAGTCAAAGTGGGAGGGCAGAGTCTTGTCCACATTCTCCACGGCAATGTCATAAGCCACAGTGTACTTCAGGACACCCCCATAGGACGTCAGCTACGAGGTCAAGACAGGCAAACACCATTTAGCAAAAGCGCTCACACACCAATTAAGTCATTTCATTCAACATGTCAAATAAAATTAAGTCAATATTATCCACAGAAATTAATGCTAACCGTACAAATTACAACCCGAAACATGTTAATGTCAAAGACACTGTGACATACTTAAGCCTCTTTAATTGGTTTAACTGTAGTCTGGTGGTAATATGCAATGATTAAAGTATGTGCCGGACACCCAGGCCTGTGAAACATTAATCTCATGCAGATGGATTGAGAGCCTGTAAAGGGGTTTCCCCTGGGGGTAATTGCTTTTACAGACACGCCCACCCTTTTAAATGCAGCAAAGATAGCAGAAGTAACCACATAATTTCACTTCATCCATCACCTGAGGGGAGGGAGGAGGGAAAGAGGAGGGGAACGGGGGGATGGGGAGCTGGTACAAATATTAGGCTGGTGCCAGCAAGTGTAACCTAATCATTTTTTAATGTAGTGGCGAGGCCAGTTCTGATGGAGTGTAATTACAGGGGCTTTTTAATTAATAAGGTCGGGGAGAGAGCGAGAGAGAGAGAGAGGAGGCAAAAAGAAAAGGACAGGGAAGAAGAGGAAGGAGAGAGAGAAGGGGACCTACAGTCCAGAACAGAGCAGAGGACGAGCACTAATCTAGTATGTGCTTCCCCAAGACTCAGTGGTGGATAAACAAAAGAAAGTGACAATGAGCCTAAAAAATGTCACTGACCAGCTTTCTGACCAGCTGTGTGATACAGCTGCTGGGACATAAGTGTGGGTTGGGTACTATGCAGCTGTGCCACTGACTACAGACCACAAGTGTCTTCGGTTCAATAAATTAGTGATGCCAGAAAGGTGACAAGTTAAATAACATGCTCAGAAGTGGTTCAACCACAGGAAGGCTGAAGGGGATTCTTTTCATCATAATTTGCAGCGTCTGCCTTAAGTTACCTAAAAGACCTCTACTGGACACCGATGAGCACTGGGGTACTTCTTCACAAATGCACTAGGGGAGATTGGCTCTGAAGTAATTGATAGTTGACAAATGTAAGTCGCTTTGGATAAAAGCGTCTGCTAAATGTAAATGTAAATAATGTATTATAAAGATTTGCCATATCAAGTAAGCAAAAGGGATAAAGATACTGAGTCTTTTGAAAGTAAATATTAGGATGGATAGAAGATTTTAAATATATTTGCAAGGAGAAGCTTTGTAAATTGTTTTTGGTTGAGCCAAAACCATATGATTTTTACCTCTGACCAAAGTTTGACCTTTGACCAAAATGGGGGCAAAATGTATGGGAACTTCTTCAAGACTGTCGGGAAACCATTCCAAAGTGTCTACCTGAAGCTGCATGACGTAATCCCAAAGGTATGACACTTTTGACCTTTGAACTCTTACCTTGTTTCCCAGAAAGCTCTCTGGTGCGGCCCAGGTGGAGAGGAAGCGGTAGGAGGTGATGTTGCTGGGGACGATGAGGTTGTCCTCCACCAGAGGGGCCGTGTAGATGGAGGTGCTCGGGGTGGTGGGGACAAGCCAGCCGTCCCTGTACTCCACCTGCATGGAAACACGTCACACAACTTAGTCCTCTTGAGTCCTTTATGCCTCTTTTGCCTTCTGTCTCTCAATAAATTTGGTTTATAATATTTTGTACACGCATACGTGTTATCTGTTATGTCTGTCTGTGTGTATCTGCGTATGTGTGTGTGAATGTGTGTGTGCATGTGTGTGTGTGATTGTGGGAATAGGTAGATGTGTCTGTGTTTGCATACATGCATGTGTCTGTATGTGCGCACGTGTGTGTGTGTCTGTGTGTGTGTGTGTGTGTGTGTGTGTGTGTGTATACACTATGTGTATATTTGTCACCTGAGTTGTGGACCACAGCAGGCTCTCGCACACATCAGACACCCCGAAGCAGAAGCACTCAGTGCAGCCCTCTGGATTTCCCCCCTGCAGATTGAAGAAGCCTGACTTGCACAGGTCGCAGTGGGCCCCCATCACATTCGCCTGAACACAGACAAACACAGCTTTTCATTACATACTGGATATGTGTGTGTGTATGTGTGTGTTTGTGTGTGTGTGTCTTAGTGCTGAGGAGTTACAAGGGTGAGAACCAGAGATCAAGTCATGATACAATGCCAAGGTTCACCTCACAGTAACAGTGAACAGGCGAGGCAAGGCAATGCAAAATCAATGGCAATAAAGCAGAATAAAACCAATAAAACTCTTGAGTCTTTTTGTGGCTCGTTGCTACAGGCATAAAGTGAGAAATCACAGACTTCACTCAGATTTAGATCCATCAGAATGAATGCTCATGGGTTGGTGTTTACCTTGCAAAGGCACTCCTCACAGGGGTCCAGGTTGAGACTGCCGTCCAGGCTACACTCACAGCGGGTGCACAGGGGGAAGTTCCTGTAGCCGAAAGCACAGCGGTCACAGCGCTCACCTGCAAAGCCCTCCTTACACGGACACTGGCCTGGGTGCAGACCTGGGACAGGATCAAACAGAAACGCAACAGAAACATTAATAACTTCATCTCATTTCGTTTGCTCAGCCCAGCCAACCCATGCATTCAGCTACATGATGGTGAAGATTTAGAAGTTTTTTTTTTACCCATAGAGAATTATGCTGCTGCTCTCTACAGCAGCAATATTGCATAAAATTTAGATTAGAACAATATAAATAAACAGTCAGAGCTCAGTCAGAGAATTTCTATAAGGGCAATATAAATAAAACAGTCAGCAACCGACAACACCAGAGCTCTGCTTAGAATCTAAACTACTAATAATCTAGTTATTAACACACTTTGTGTGTTTTCTACACTACACAGTAGTGTTGTGCCATTTTTTTTACAAATAAATGGGAAAGGAAGTCAACCAATAATAAGTACTACTGACACAAAAACGATGTGTGAACTGACCTTTCTCTGGGCTTGCTTGCTTGTCATCCCTGATGCATGCTGGGTAATGGGAGCCCCTCATGTCACAGCCGCACTCCACACACGGGCTGTCAGCATATGGACACACCTGGGGGAAAAGTGTGTGTAAGTACGTGTGTGTGTGTGTGTGACTGGAGGGGGGACATCAGACAGATGGACACATTCTTAATTCTTAACTCAATTCCTAACACCAGAACAACAGCAGCGAGCAGGTGATTGCTTGCCCTTATCAAGGTAGAAAGTGTCGGGAAAGTAAGTGAAAAGTATCTGAGAAAAAATCCAGCATGCACGCACACACACACACACACACACAACCACACACACACATATGAGAAGACAGATAGATGAGTAAAATCAGAGGAAGGTTATTCCTTTCGGAATGCATTCCTCCGATACAACTCTATGAGGACAACTTATATGTGACTGGCAAAAACAATCTTTACAAAAACAACTTGAGTTAAAAGTCTGATACTTTTGTGTTAAAGCCAAACATAGGTTATAAAACTGCAGTGTTTTCTCTTTTTTGGAAGGGGGGGGGGTTGTTTATCTATAGCAGGTGGCAGACCAGTGTTAAAGGGACAAGCGATGCAGGGTGCGGAAATCTGCTCTCCAACAGAGGTGTCGTAAAAAGCAGGCAGCTAAGCTAATTGTCCTGCTGAGCCATTACTGAAGGGTAGCCCCGGCCAGGCCACACAGCATCGGTGTCTTAAAGCTAACCACCATTGTAATGCAAACCACTTTTGGTCAGCAATCAGGACCACACACATACACACACACACACACACAGATACTTCCTTCACCCACCAGTATCCCTCCCTACACAAACACACACACACAGAGTGGCTTTACTGACAAATCGCAGGACAAAAGACGTTTATACTGACAGCAATTCTCGCAAATGGAGGCACGTACAGACACAATACGGGCAGCGGAGGAAGTCAAGAATCAGGTTTCTAGGGGCCACACAATAAGAAAGACTAAGGGGGCCCCAAGCCATCCCTGCTGCTGGGCCACCGTACCTTGTGAGGTCTGAAGAATCCGTCAGCGCAGGTTTCACAGTTCACCCCAGCAGTGTTCTGGGAGCAGTTGATACACACACCGCCTCCAGCGAACTGACCATGAATGTTCATGCTTTGTCTGAGCGTGGCAATGGTCTCATTGTAGTAGCAGTCCTCTGCTTTATTGTGGCAGTTGCACTCTATAGGGTGAAGAAATACTCATTTGAAATTCCCGCATCATTTACATTTATATTTACATTTATGCAATTAGCAGACGATTTTATCCAAAGCGACTTCCATTTATGAACTATCAATTCGTTTCCAGGCCACTAACATGCTAGCTAGATTTCTTAATCGTTACGCTACCACAGCCCCATGTGTATCAGGAGTTGCATTTACATTTGAATTCATTAATTTGGTAAATACTCTCAGCCAAAGCAAATGATCACTATATCAGCCATTAGATTTCTGCACCTGGAGTTGTTCCAAGACAATTGGTAACTGTAAAACATAAATCGATCTGTATCATATGCTATAAGTGATTTCGCAGTCTGTTTATCAGGCCGCAACGTGATTAGGCTTCAAGTGTGGTATCCCTGGTTGGGCTTTGAAATGGTGAGTGGCTTACTTTCACAAGTATTGCCGGAGGAGGTGGTCCCTGCTTGCCACTGTTGCTGGTGGTAGCCAGGGCAACACTCATTGCAACTCTCGCCACACGTATTGTGCTCACACACACAGTGAAATTTCTGATGGGACAAAGAGAGAGAGAGGGAAAGGGCAGAGTGAGACACGGGGTGAGGAAATCCACTGACACTGAGTCCACTGCAACTTCACACACACACACACACACACACACAGAGACAGTTACACAAGGAAAAAGAGGCCGCTGACAGGACAAAAAAGAATTGGCAGAATAGGATACTTGAGAGTAATATCCTCCTCTTCATTTGACAGAGCATTGTCAATTAACACAACCACACACGCACACACACACATACACAGGCACACATACATAGACCAAACACATGCAACAACATGTCTAACAGAATAGCAAATCTCTTAATTTGCACTTTGGTAAAACACACCATATCCATTGCTAGTCAAGCTCAGGTCTCAGCTGAAGGTGTGAATGAACACTTGCATGGTATTTGTGTGTGTGTGTGTGTGTGTGTGTGTGTGTGTGTGTGTGTTTATATGTGAATGTGTGTGTTTGTGTCAGTGGAAAGAGACGTGTGATTTCGTTTTCTAAAGTGCCGATTTTAAGAGGCCCAGGATTACAGCCGGCTTTCACAGGCCGTCGTTAACGTGGCCATCCCCGCTAATGAGGCCTACACGGGAGGCAGAGCATGCCAGGGTTAACGACCACAGAAGCCTGCTCACGGTCAGACCAACACCTCCCCTTACCTAGGGTAGACGGGAAGCAACACTAGCCATGGAAGTCACCCTCATTTTAGATTTGCCTCTGAATTACTGATTTACCTACTGAATTACAATTTACATATTAAGTTGTTTGTTTGTAAATGTATATACATTTACCTATGTAACTATTCATGTAAATCTATATCTAGCCCTTTCATATAATGTCTACATGTGGAGACAGTTTGTAATAATAGTTTGTCACGGTTATTTTTATTTTAGGGTACATTTTGAATAAGAGAAACAATCTTTGAAAAAATAATTTAGGACTACATTCAATTTTTCACAGTCCATCACTTCATTTATGCATTAAAGGTCTAGATAGATAGATAGATATAGATAGATAGATAGATAGATAGATAGATAGATAGATATTTTCTGGTGTTTCAATGTTCTCATTAATAAATATTACAATATCTTGCATGGCTTCATTAGGAAAACACAATGTGAAATGCTATAGACCTACTTTTTAAAACTCATGATGGAGAACCAACTTTTGAGAACTCTATTAATAAAACCCCTTAGTGGCCCCAGGGGTGGAACTATGAACTATGTGAAGACTCTCAATCACATTAAGGTATTAGATGCTTGAGTCACATTCAAAACAATCAGCTCAACAGCTGAGAGGCGGTCACGGAATTTCACACCCTCCGCGTCAAACAAGCTTGATTGACAGCTTAGGGGGGTTCCACTCAGCCAGGGGTCGAGTTGAAGAGAGCGTGCTGTTACCTTGGTGACAGGGTCCATGGGGCAGCTCTGGGCGTGGCCATAGCAGATGCACATGCCGCCCACCGAGATGTCTTTGATTGTGTAGTAATACTGCAGAGGACCGGGACAGACAGGACAAAACAAGAGAACGAATGAAAAATCACCCCTGACAAACACCTCCACTCAAATTAACTCTGCAACAACTATCATGTGGAGGACACGCCCATAGACATTTAAATAACATGAATGGCATTCATAAGCTCTGATTAACACTGAGATGTGTAATTACATTACACTGTCATTCATCTTCACAGAAGTGATAATTAAAAATGGCTGGTGTTGTTTATCTACTTCTTTCTAGCAAACATGTGTGCATGCTTTGCATATTCATTGCCTCTCAAGCCCAGGTAGACAATGGGAGAAGTGGTGAAGTGTGTGTGTAGAAAGAGAGAGAGAGAGAGAGAGAGAGAGAGAAAAATACTTTCCTTATTTCCCCCAAACATAAAGTATAGCTATTTTATTTCTATTACTACTAATACTACTTTATCTCTGTGAGATGTGAACCTACACGGCGGGTGACAATGGGGTCGACCTCCTTGGGGTCCCTGTAGCTGAGGGTCATGAGGTCAGCGTTGAGGGTGCGGATGCGCTGCAGACGAAGGCGGATGAAGCGGGCTGAGGTGAACTCCATGAGCGCAGGGGCTCGGTCGTACGCGCCAGGTCTGTCATTGATCAGAGACGTATGGATCTGGAAGAGAGGGGAGGAGAGAGGGACAGACGTAAAGAAAGGAAGACAGAGAGAAATGTAGAGGGAGGGAGACAAAGAGAGGAGGACAGAGAGAAGAGAGAAGTTAAGAGAGAGAGAGGAAGAGAGAGAGAGACAAAGAGAGGAGGACAGAGAGAGAGAGGGAGACAAAGAGAAAGGCAGAGAGAGAGGGAGGGAGAGAGAGAGAGAGACAAAGAGAAGAGGACAGAGAGAGACAGACAAAGAGAGGAGGACAGAGAGAGAGAGAGAGAGAGAGACAAAGACATGAAGACAGAGAAAGAGAGAGGTAGAAAGAGGGTTGTTAGTGTGCCAAAGAAATGAATGGAATAAGGATACGTTAAAGCATATGCACAGGGAATTGATAAAGAAAGAAAAGGTCATGGCAACAGAAATGTGAGCACATTCATAAGAGCAGAACCCTCATGGCACAGGCTCTCAGACTGCATGACCTGAAAGATGATTACCAATACATAATACAACATTAGGTCACATTTCTGCATCATTGCAATTATATTGTACTGTTGTACAAGCTTGATGAGTGCTGTCTAGAGGAAGGACAACGACCAAATAGCGAGCGCGCAGCTTACGCTAACTCAATGACAGCATAGGCTCACTTTTACTTTTGTTACTTACGGTACTTACGGTATAATAATAATAATATATATATATATATATATATGTGTGTGTGTGTGTGTGTGTGTGTACAATATGTTTGTACTGAAAAGTATGTGTGCAATTTCAATTCATTGTTCTTGAGTTCCCTTCTCTGTCTGTTGTTCCCTGGTAGTACCACCAGTGTCAGGCAGTGAGTGCCTACCTCGCCATGCTCCATAGGTTCGATTCTGGAATAGTAGGATGTACAGATGACCTCGTCGTCCTTCTTGTAGGTGGGGGGTCCGAGGCGGGGGGTGATGTTGTACTGCGTCAGGCACTCTGTGTCACTGATTGCGTAGTACTGCCAGGGCATGAAGTTCTCGCCATCCAGTGATCTCTCCAGGATCCAATTGCCTGGACGAGGCGAGTTGGCTACCTTTATGATCACATAGGCAATCTGGAAGATCTGTGAATCAAACGGATAAAAATACATTCATTATTTCAAACAAGAACATATTAACATCATTACATTACATTATTATATTTATGCAAAAAACAAGTTTAATTGTGTAGCAACACAGGTGAACAAAAATGGTTCGTCTGCATAGGAGATGACACAAAGGAATGATTGGTTATCACCGGGGGTAGAGGTCCAACTGCTGAACACAGCATTCCAAATATTTCCTAACCTCTAAACACAGTGTCAGGTGATACTGATTAAAAGTGCAGCATCAACTGGAAAGTGGCCCTTACTAAACTTTCTCTTGTGCATACAATATCTCATTTTAACCATATATTCACACATAAGTGAAGTTACAGATAGCACATCTGAGAGTGCAGTATGCCCTGAGCTTTTACTGGGCCTTTAGGCACAGCTGCGACCTACTGAACAGAGCCAGCTGCAAGGCTTTTAAAAGCATAGCATTTATACAAAACTCACAAGTCATTGACACACACCATACGCTTTTGCACCTTGTTAAAAACACACACAACAAATGGGTTGTTGGCCCATGTCAGATACAAAGCGCACAAATACACACACACACACACACATACACACACACACACACATAGTCTCTCTCTCACACACATACATTCACATAACAGATTCTCCCCGGGGGACCATAAGCATTCAGCAGGGTTAATAACCAACAGTCATGGCACTAGAACCCGATAATGGTTGTAGCGTATAGCATGCCATGTATTGCTGGTGGTTAGGGCTTTTAATGGGGCCATTTTACTCCCGTCTTTCCCCAGGGGGGGAGTCATACTGGCATGCTGTCACTGTGGTTGTCTTTTGGACAGTAACCCCCCCGCCCACCCACCCACACACACACACACACACACACACACACACACACACACACACACACCACACACCACCACACACACACCACCACCACCACACTGCATGCTGACTGCACCTTCAATGGAGCGGCAATGGAGAAGTTGTTTATTTCATTAAATAGCCTCTTTCTCCTGTTCCCTCTCTCTCTCTCTCTCTCTCTCTCTCTCGCTATCCTTTCTGTCTATACCTCAATCTCTTTCGCTCACCTTATAGAGGTAATGCTTTCTGTTACTCTCCCTCTCTGACCTTTTACCCTGCTGCAGGCTCTCTTATTCCTTCCCTTCATCATCTAAACTCAGTCTGCCCCCCCCCCCTCCCCTTTCAAAAAAAGAGGGAAAAATTCAATCTCGTCCTAACAGGCTCTCACAACAATAGAACCCTCTTTCATCGCCTGGTCCCCCCATCCATGACGGGAGAGCAAATCTCAGCCCCGTGTCTGCTTTCAATCTGCTACCTCAATACCTCCCCGCCCACCACCACCACCACCACCACCACCACTACCACCACACATCCAACCCACAAGCCCCTTCTCTGCCCACTTCCTCTGCAAAACTCTTAAACCACCACCAGGGCTTGTGTTGGCTACACTAACGCTTTCAAAGTCACTTCCACAACATACTAGGAGAGTAGACATAACATAATAAGGATGAGTTTGGAGGGGGGGGGGGGGTCCTTTCCTTGCTTTACTAATGTGGAGGCTTCCCTCTCATCCTCACATGGGGGAATGCACAAGGGGGCCCTTGTTTTTGCATGGGGCTAGACACTTCAGTAATTGTTTTCATGTGACAAAAACATCATCTTCAAAGCGTGAACATAAGAACTTCCACTTCCTGCCTTAGAAAATTAGTGTGTGTGTTTCTAACTCCCAACACACACATACACACTGTTTAGGATTTCACCCTGACTTTGATACCCAGGTGGGCTTTTGGGATGCTGTGATGACCGTGTCTCTCTTAGCGACAGTGTGTAAATAAAAATAAACACTTTCTGAGGCTGGTCAATATTTGTTTTGCTGTCTCTAGCGAGGCAGTGGAGGAGATAACCTCTGCGAAGGGCCAAGGCTTTCAACTCTCCCTCTCTCTCATTTGAATGTAATGAGAATGCAGAGGCAGGGGGGCGGATAGGGCTACTGTGCACTTATCCTCACACTCAATCTGAAGTGGCGGAACATTCCGGGGTTGTCTTCCACCATCCACCCACCCACCTCCTCACCTCACTCATCTACCTGACCAACCCCCCTGTTTTTTAACTAGCGAGACATGTGAAGACAAACTTGAGATGATGAGGCCTATGTGTGTGTGTGTGTGTGTGTGTGTGTGTGTGTAAGGGGGTGGGTTTAGAGGAAAGCAATCAAAGCTTAAGGAACTTTCGATGACAGGGCAAACATGCAATTTCCATGTCCCAACAAGCGTCTTCCGACATGTTTTAATGAGAATCTTTAATTACAGGCCTGTCCTTGCTACAGAGGCAGAGACAAAATGACGACTTCTCTCCGTAGAGGGAGAATGGAAGGGGAAGGCCACACCGACACCCTTCATCTCAAGGGCCACTTGTAAAACAGAGAGGGAATCTCAATAGCCTTCAGTGCGTGCTCAAGTGGCTTGATACTGTATCAGACTATGTGCATGACTTTTCACAGGTATGGTGAAAATGATCATCAACAAATACTGCAGTGGGGTGTGAAGCACTGTTGGTTCTATTTGTTACAAGTATACTCAACAAAAAATGGATAGGCAACGCACACACACACACACACACACACACACACACACACACACAACACACAAATAATGCTTTGGCTATGGCAAAAAGTGAGATACACTTGGCTTTCAATGTGAAATGTAGGCCACTCTAGCTGACGCAATGGGAGTCAATCGAAGACTTATCATTCAAATGGACACATTTTATATCTGTCTGAGTATGCCCTTGTCAGGGCATTACTTGTGTTGTTTGCCGCCTAGCCTTGAGTGTTTCTTCTGCCAGGCTGCCAGTTACGTATTACTGTAAACTTTGTTTAAAATTTATCAGAGGTTATGTGAGACACATGTGAGATGGTTTGAGACATCTGGTCGGGAAAGATCACAATATGAGACCAATCGCTCTCATCTGTTAAAGATTTGACAACATTCAGTGCCTAAGCCATGACCTCATTTCATTTTCTAATGAAAGAGGGTTAACCAAATTGAAAGAGAGAAAGAGCAACATGGAGACAGTTAAAAAGAGAGAGAAAGAGAGGAGAATACACTGTGTGGGGTGTTTTATTCTGTATATATGTAGTGTCACAGTGTTAACATAGAGTGCTTGTGCATGTATGCTTTGTGTATGCGTGTATGCTTGTGTGTGTGTGTGTTAGGGTTAGCCATTTGGGGATTTCTCATCCTGTGGGGGCTCTCCAGGTGGCCCAAATTGTGACACGGCAGCAGGGGACACACGGAGCAAACACAACACCCCACCCCCACCCCAACATACACACACACACACACACACCCCACACACCCCATCCAAACACCTCTAGCCTCTCCAGCTGTGTTGGCATTCACCAGCAGCCCCACAGGGATGCAAAAAAGAGGAAGAGAAGGGCGCTCTCAGTCAGGTGCTGTAAACTCGCACCATTTAGTTCCTACACTGGTCTGGAGGCTTTATAGCTCACACACACACACACACACACACACACACACCACACCCACACACAGACATGCACAGTTACTGCTACTCTGGTCTGGGTGCTTTATAGCCACACTTAAAGGCTGGTGGACAAACAGAACTCAGTGACGCACGTCATTCATTCCACCTCAGGTGCTGGGACCTGTTATACTTGGCACACACACACACGTGGTGGTGGTGGTGGATCAGCCAGTTACATGAATGTGAGCATGGACACACACACACACGCACACACACACACACACCAAAACACTCATTGACTCAGCTCCACATACACACCAGACGTGCAGGTATACAGTACGCACACAGACACACACATACACACTCACACACACACACACATATACACACACATACTGAACTGCAATGTTGATGTCATGGTCCGGACATGTAAATGGTTTGACAATGGCTTTGCACCTGTTTAGTGTGCTGTAAGCACTATGTTGTACACATGACCAACTTAACTAGGTGGTAGATAGTGTGACAAAAGACAGGGCTTGAACTACAGCTGATGGCATGCAATGAAAGGGAAACTGACAGCTCATGGAAAATAATTGGATGTGCCAGCCAGCTGGTGTGTTTGAAATATCTGCACTCACAATTTACTTAAAAGAGAAATACTGTCCACAATGACCAACACAGTGGGTGTTGAGTACTGGGTATAAACCAGTTGCTTTGCATGCTGGAAGTTGCTGGGAATGTAACTGGAGTGAAGAACTAGTTTTGTAACAGTAAATTTCATAGAGTTATGGATGGATGGATGAATGACGTGATCTACTGATGCAGGAGCCTGGACTCAAATACCAGCTGCCATAACTGACATAATGTATATCAGTATATTCAGGCTAGTTGGGTCAACATTTCTTGCTCTTTGACACATCATTTGTTAAAGACCAATGGTCAAACAGCAGATGCTGGTTTCTGTTAACAAATTAATTAAATTAATTAAATTAAATTAATTAATCAGTTTTTGGGTTAATTGGGCAACCACACTGGCAGTGCTCCCACACCCAAAGTTTAATTGAACTGACTGACCATCCAAAAGGCATTTGCCAACTCTTGATGTCAAGAAACAGACTATGTGGCTTAAGTCAAGCCCTAAGACTCTTGTCCACTTTGAGGCCCTGGTAGGGTCAACCTTCAACCCTGCAGCTTCCCCTTCTTTCTTTGTTCTTCTCCTTCTCCTTCTTCTTCTTCTACCATCCCCCCATCCCCCTCCACAACTCCGGTCAGACAAAAGCCCTGACTCATTCTCCTCCTCCTCCCACAGACAGAAAGGAAAGAGAAGAGCCTGTGGCCAAACGCAGGTCTTTTCATGTGGGTTTGAGAGCCCAGACCTCATTTTCCCCTGTTGCTCTGGCCCCCCCTCCCCTCCACCACCACAACCCCAGTCGTCATGTCTCAGTCGTCAGTCGACTGTCTCCCCGGGGCCCAAATGGCTGCAAGATGCTCACCCTGGGAAGCCGTCGACCAGGCAGCCTAGGGAGGCCAGGCAGGTTTGCGGTTGGGCTTAGTCATGGCAGTGAAATTCGTATTCAATCAAAGCCAAACAAGCCAGAGTGCCCCAAGGGATAATCTCTGTCTGAAGTTCACAGCTGGGACAAGATCAATTTGCTGACTTTGGGATATTTGGATGTATGATCATTAAATAAAGTTGTTTTGTTGGGTAGTAATTAAAAGATTTTGTCATATAATACTTATTATGTGTTTTTAGAGTTGGTATATACAATCTATGTGGACCCTGATTTAAAACTATATATGGAAAACCTATTACATCTGTATTGGATTCAGCTGAATAAACAAAAGAGTGAAAAATGAACTGACACACACAGACATGCAAGCACACACACACACTGAGGGGGTTGAGAAGCACAGTGCTAAGTTTGAATGGAGCCTAATCTGACAATTTGTTCCCACCGGCAGAGTTTCCCTGTTGCCTCTGGCTACATTCTCCCTCTCTACCTTGAGCCACACACACACACACACACACACACACATACACAAACACACACACAAACATACACACACAAAAACACACTCACTCTCTCTCTCTCTCTCACACACACACACACACACACACACAAACACTCTCTTTCTCTCTCACACACACACACACACACAAACGTACAAAGGAATACCAGATGCACATACCAGATGCAGTAGACATACGAGCCCCCTATACACACACACACACACACACACACACACACATGCTGGAAGCAGAGTTGCTGAGTAATCAGAGTTGTCCTCAAGGTAATTATGCTCTGTTGGCACAGTGAGACAGAAGCGATCTCACAGTGAACGAGAGAACTCTAGCCCAGGTAGACCAACTCTGGAACACATACTGTATCATTGTGATCTGGCCTGCATCTGAGTGCAACTCCAACTAGAAGCATTCTATAGCTGTTTCCCTGTTGGAGTATTGTGTTTCATGACTTTATCCTTGGATTCTGTTCCATCCCGGAATAATATAAGTCTCATTACTGTAACTACGGGTGACAATTATGACTGATTTGAAGTTGGACAGTCAACAGAGGACATACTATTTTACAGTCATCTTCGAAATATGAAATATGCTGTTTGTCTGTCTGTCATTCTTTTTTTGTCTTTCTCTCCTTCCTGTTCCTTCCATCTCTCTCTGTCTTCACAATACCTTTGACTGGTCTCAGCGCACAGAGGGATGCACTAGACAAGGTTTCAAGTGCTCAAGACAACGTGCTTACACTCTCTCTCTTTCCCTACAGAGCTTACACTGTCGTTCTCTCTCACACTCTCTTTCTCTCTTTCCTCTTCTCTCAGTCTTTCTGTTCCTCTCTCTTATACTTTCTCGCTTTCAGAAAGCTATAGGATTAGGCTCTTTTCTCTTCTGTTTTTTTTTTCCTTCCATTCTTCCTTCTTCCATGAATCTCTTCAACTGGTTTCAGAGACGAGGAATAGAGGATGTTAACTGATCTGAATCTGGACAGCCTCCTCTCTCCTTCTTTTTCCTTCTCTTTCAAAACCTCTCTGTCGCTTGTTACCCCCATTTTTTCTGGAATGTCTTCAACTGGTCTCAGAGGGACATGGGATTAGTTTCTGAGTCTAAACCTCTCCGGACAGCCTGCTTGCAATCTCACTCTCTCTCTTTCTCTCCCTCTCAGTCTCTTTCTGTCTCATTCTCTCACTCTGAGTCTCTATACATCTCTTTCTTCCTCCCTTTCTCTCTTAAATCATTCATTTTCTCTTTCTTTCTGTTCCTCCCTTCTCTCTCTTTTTTTTCTGGAATGTCTTAGACTGGTCTTGCACTAGAGAGGGATGTGGGATTAGTTTTCTAGGTTTCTGAGTCTCGATCACTGTGGACAGCCTGCTTGCACCCTGTCACCTCCCTGGAACCCTAAGCTCCTTTGAAGGGTTGAGCACTGGGGGAGGTCGCAGACACACACCATCATTCTCTGATTCACTCTCTCTCTTTCCCTCTCTCACCCACACACACACACACACAGAGGTCAATACCTCTCTTACCCTCTCTCTCTCACACACACACACACACACACACACACACACACACACACTGAACAGAGATAGATGCCTGCCTACCGTTAACTCTCAAACAGAGAGTGGACCCTTCCATCAAAGAAAATGGATGCAAACACACACAAAACACACACACACCATTATCACACACATAAACCCAGAATCATATACAATGAATCAAATTCACAACTTTAACTTTAATGTTGTAACTCTGTGTACTATTTACAACTGGGCCAGAAGTCTCAGGTTTTTAATGCCTTTCTTCAACCCACACTCTTTCAAGCACCTAAAGCACGTTTTATCGTGCTGTCTTGCTTCCTGCACGCTTTACGATACCCCTTTTACGGTCACTCCTACTCAGAGCAGGAAACAGTACACCTGCTTCTCCAACGCTGCTGGGCCGGAGCAAAGGCAGAGTACGGTGTCTCTGCCAGACTAATCAACTGTAACGGGAGTATCAGACATGCCTCACGGGGAGACAACTCCTCACGCGAATGCGCTTCCCTTCTATTTCTTCTCAATGGCCTATCTGGCATTACTGGGCTACCTCTTTGGCTCACAGAAGGAGACTGTCAGCGGCGCACAGAGAGATTAATGGGCCGAGCTGACAGTCATCGTAACGAGCACACATATCTCTGTTTCTCCCTGCCTCATTTTATGTCTCTCTCTCTCTTTCTCTCTTCCTCTTTGTTGATCTCTCTCATTATCTCTCTGTCTTTCTCTATGGTTATCTCACTCACATTCTCTCTGCATCTCTCTGTCTGGGATCCATTACTCCTGGCCTGTAATGAATCAGTAAAAACAGGGACAGTAAATCAGGAGGGTCTCAGTGACAGGTGCTCTGGCTTGCTGCTTACTGTCTGTCTGCTCGCTGTAAGGTAAGCTTATGGACTCCACAGTGCTGTTGAGAACCGCAGATTTAACACGGGGGGGTGGGGGGGTGGTCGAGGAAAATAAAGGGGAAGCCAAGGAGGAGAAGACAGAAAAGGGAGAGAGGAATGGAGGAAGTGTGCCAGTGTGTGTGTGTGTGTGTCTGTGTATGTGTGTGTGTGTGTGTGTCTACAAGTGTGCGTGTGTGTGTGTGTGTGTGGACTTCCTGGAGCAGAGTCTGGTTTCTAGTGTGGCCCCAGGAGACGAATGAGCCGCTGACAGCCGATTACTGCACAGTAGCTGGATGGGCTGAGAGTCAGCCTGGGGCTCTGGGGAGCGAGGAGGGCAAAGCCAGTTTGGACAGGAAGGATGGCAGTGGGAAAGATGCCCACTGTTAGGGCTGGACGTGAAGACTATGTGTAGATATTTACAATCCTTTTATCTGTTTTCTACTTGGACTCTCAATCAGCTTGCTTGTGCTACCATCACTCTCCTTTTCACTTTCTTTCTATTCCTCTCTGCCCCCCCAAAAAAAAACAGAAAAAAAGATTCTTCGACTGACTGTAAATTAACTGAAATTCTACTGCATATAGGGACTTATATGGCACTTGTGTCATTTAATATGGACACATAAGAATAAAGCTTTCAATGAGTCGTTTCCATATGGGATACAAGAGTAAGATGTAAAGCATATACATTCGACCTTCACGTGTCAAACAGAACCAGACAGCATGCCCATCTAATGCTAAGCATATAGCAAGTGAGTGTCTTACCTGTCTGAGGTCCAAAGTGATGGTAACCCAGTGAAACTGTCGGCCGTTCTTGATGCTGGGGCTCTGCCACCACTGGTTTGTACCATCAATGGCGTAGGTAATGGGATGTCGCTCTGAGGTTGGTCAACAAAATGACATACTTAGCAGAACTATTTCATAACATTAGCTGGGATTCCATTCGACTTATCCGCATTTCATATTTGCATTAACAAAAATTTGGCTCAAAAACACTCGCATCTACATGGGTTTCCATCAACTGTGTAATGTGAATAAAAAATGAACATCAGGCTAATCAAGTCAAATGTTCCAACCAGTTGTGGTATCAGAAATGCAGTAAATGCAAATATATACAAATTAAACTGTTTCCATCGACTTTTATCGCATTGTGCCTTATTCGCATCAAGAGTTAATCCAACCCCCTAGAGCAAGTTAAATTCATATTCGTATTAGGGGACTGATGCAAATTTGCAGGCGCTTCCAACCGAGGATTTGTTATTCGCATTGCTTATTTAAGCATCAACTAGTTGGATGGAAACCCAGCTATATTTAGCTTAGTAAAACACACACCCAATAAACACAACCATTAACTAGCTACTTTTATTCACTATTTATTCACTATTAGCTTATTTTGAAAACCAGCCGCCATGTTTGCACTAGTACCTTTGGGGACGTTGCTATTGGCATCACAGATCCGGCATTGCGGGTTGCGGATACGCTGGCCTGGCACGTGCTCCACCAGCTTACAGGTTATCTCACGGTAAGGCTCACCACAGGTGGCATTGGCAGTGATGTTGGCATTGCTGGCCAGGTTCAGGATGGCAGGGAACAGACCTGAGGGCCAGAGGTTATGATCAGTGGATTAGGCAAAAGGAAACACAACACATTGTGACATGGTGTTCATTTCAACATCAATGCCTCCATATATGGAATTCTTCAATTGAAAAATGAAGAGTCCAAAGGACTTAAACGGCAAACACAGAGCCAGTGAGAAGCAACAAGCATCTCAGATACGTCTTCTCACAGACAATTTGCAAGGAAGCACTAGCCAGTGAGAAGCAACAAGCATTTCAGATATGTCTTCTCACAGACAATTTGCAAGAAAGCACTATCCAAAGAAATTCATGTTAGTATATTGCTTCGTATGTATGTGCTCATTTTTTTATGTCTTGATGTCATAATTTGATGCGTTAGTCTTTGACACAACCACCAGGTTGTACTGGATACAATGTGGGTGGCAGCCATGGTGCAGGTGCACTGTTAGAATCAAGTATATCCCTTGCCTTACCTTACCTTCTATCATCACCCCCCACCTACACCTCCACTCGTTCCTTCACTCAACAAGCATCCCTGACATTTCAATCTACTCTTCCTGGTCCACCTCCCTCTCCTCTCTTCTCCTCTCCTCTCCTCTTTCCCCTACACTCCTCTCCTCTCATCTCTCTGCAGGCCTCTCCCTTTGAAGAGCAAATCCCCACAGCCACCCACTACGACCAAACACCTCACCCCCTCAACCCCCCTTTGCCATGTTTACATGCACCATTGATGCCACAAATGACTAAGTCTTGGACAATTGACAATGGCCACAGTCTATTCATGGGTTAGCTAGCTAGCAGTCTCTGTCCCACTGCGATAACCCCTCTTCCCCGGGGCCCCATACATCCTCTGGCATCTCCACTTAACACACACCCCCTCCAACCCCCTTCATTCATACTTCATACCCACACACCCCACCCACACCCCAGCATCATTACTGTGGTTAAACGAACGAAAGACAAAAAGAAAAGGGATAAAGCGAAGCTCTGGCCAAACTGGGGCTGTTTCCGCCTCTTTCCAGCTCAGTCATATGTTCCAATGCAGAAAACACTCAGGACACTCAGTCAGAGAAGGAAGCAGACAAAAACAGACAAAAACCAGACATGCTACTTTAAATGAATCACTTCATTTGGCACAATAACACTTCATTACACACAATATATACCAGAGGTATAAATATGGTGAGAAGTTTATGATACTATGTTACATGAAGACTCATGTGTATTATCACAACACAGCACGAAGGCGATGATGACAGATAATTTTATGTCATCTCTGCCTCACATTCTGTAGGTATGCATGCACATGCATGTGCAACACACACACACACACACACGCACACAAACATACACATCTACAAAACCCCATCACAACTCCAGTCCTAGCGGCAGAGCCATTCAACACACACACACACACACACGACCACACACACACACACTCCAAGACTCCATTACAATGTCCTTGATTATCTATTGAATGCTAGATTCTAACTACATGTGCTTTAAACAACATCAGGCATTTGGCCAACAAGCCAAAGACAATCCCCAACCCCCCAAGTGAAATCTAATTCCGCAGTCCAACTAGACTCCTTGTTGCCATGGCCTACATCAAACGCAGGGCAGATAAAGAGTCCGATGAATGAAGACCCTCTCCTAATGACGGGGGGCACATCTGCTGGGCCATTATTTGCATACCTGTGACAGACACACTAAGGGCTGCTAGACCACCTATTCAGCAGCCCTCTGATTTCATTAGGTTACAGAACCTAATGCAATTACCCAGGGCACTATAATGCCCTAAGTAAAAACAAGATAAGAGAAAGACACACAAGTCTGAGCATTCAAATATTTAAGAGATGCCTGATTTTCCAATAAAAACAACCTTGAGGGGAGCAAAGTCTAACTTCACTTTCTTAGAACATGAAATGGACACTCTTATTGATAAAAGCAGGCTTGTGTCAGACATGTCACTGCTGACCGCAGCAGACACATGAGGAGAAGAGGTACAATTTATTGGCAAAGCATCAGCAGGAGTCCTTCAGGGGTGACCAGTTGCTCTGCTCAATAAATTCCTCAGTTCTGTCCGAACTCAACCTCAACTACCCGGCTCCCCTTCGCTGTTGTTTCAGGTGACTCCTACAGTCACTGACACACACATTACCACAGCAAACACCTGCTCCGACTGTGTCACACGCTCATAAAACTAAGGCATTCCTTGGAGTCCTGTGAAGCCTCAAGTGAGAGTATTGCCCACCAGGAGTGTGTTTCCCTTTTAACAATATCACAAAGACAATTATGGGCTCAAAGTGTTTATGGTGGATGAGACACTGCTTGTGTAAACTCAAGACATAAATACTGTAAGCCTATCCTTAGGGTGGGAAGCTACAAACCTCAACTTCAACACTGTTCTCTCTCTCACTACTCCCTCAAACAACTGTTAGTAAACAGGCATGTGTGTGTACTGTATTTGCGGACACAGTAAGTGTCACTATGATGCTCTTCACACATCTAGACGAGACAGTGCTAAGTAGGTTTAGCCTATAGCCCTCTGTCAGTGTTTATGAGAGTAATGATGGCCCTGTACTTTTTAAGGCGATCGAGTTTCACCCAGTGCCGGTGGTCTCTCAACGCATCGACCTGCCCCTTTCCACAATCTATGGAGGGGATCAGGCCTCTCTGGTGAGAAAGCGGAGGCCAGGACAAAGTATAACACAAATGTTTTGACAACAGCCAACCCCTGATTGACTACTACAGCTCATAACAGCACACAGAGGTTCACCATACGAGAGGAGCCCAGGATGTTAGGCTCTTTGCTAAGCTTGAGGCCATTTTTCTGCTTGGACACAGATGGCAACAAATACAAAGGGTTGTTTAAACACTGTAATCTTTACCGACATTTAGTGTTTTTCAAGGCTAGAGAAAATGCACGCAGTTTGCAGATGAAGCAATACCTGACTGAGTTGATTCTAATAAAATGACGAGAGATCATGAATTATCAGCGGCTGACAGAGGTTGCGATATCTGGAATTCTCTCTAGGCATTCTCAGAATGTCTTCAGTTCAGAAAGTCCAATGAAAGTGCTTATTATCAGGGAACAGATACACTGTAATGATTGTGTAGTGAACTAAATAAAATGAATATGACAGGGCTTGTTTAACAGAGAAGATATAATGTTATCATTTGAGCAATTAAACACCCAAATGATTAAACGCCTTGTAATACCTATATTGGTACTTGTCTACACTCGTTTTACTTAAAAGTGATTTTGTAACACCTTCTTGTGAAAATGAAACTTCTTCACATTATGCAAGCTTGTAAAGGCTGATGTATCTGTGCATTTTTTTCTGGAGCGTATCTATAGTTCTAGTACCTTAGAACCTAGAACTTTTACCACACAAAAACAATTATGTTGTAAACTCCAAGGCTCCGAATAGAGCATTTCATGTTCCATGTCTTCATGGGACCACCCATCCAATTGTATCAGAAAGCATCTTAAGTGGAGAAAAAGAGGCGAAAACAATGGCAAGGATTATCAGGGAGTGATAAGGGAAATTTTCTAGTTAGCAAATGCTTGACTGTCTTCTCATAATGATAGGTCTTTGCCACTCTGGAAGCAGGGGGGTGCCTTGAAAAGGGTGATGAAAACGATAAGGCCCACTGTTGGAGACAATCACATTGGGAGATAAGACACGTGGTGGTAGATGAGGGAGATAAGCCATTTGTTATTGCTATCAGCTAACAACTCCTTCACAGCAATTACCATATCAGGTAGTGTTAGCAGTCATCTTTATGATGAGGTCTATCCAATATGGTAGGCTCAAGACCTCAGACCTCTGTTGTGGGTCAAAGTGAATGCTGATAACCAATCTTGTTGGGTGAGATGATTGTGAATATTGAAGTGGGATATGCAGAGCAGAGAGAGAGAGAGAGAGAGAGAGAGAATGTCTGTACGCTCCAGCCATTGATTAATAAATCCTATATCCATTTGAGTGTAATAGACAAAACCAAACGGATATGTGTACCTTGCACATCACAACAATCACACTCAGTACACTCACAGTACCACCCAGTAGCACCAACAGCACCGCTAATTAGCTTCCTACTGCTTCTGTGAAAGGGGCCAGGGGCCATCTCTCCATCACAAAAAAGCAGCCCTGTAATTTTTCCTGCGCACCACCTCATCAACACGGCCTCGCCTTCCTCAGCTGAGAGAGCCACTTAGACCCCAGCGCACAGAGCCGCAGTAGTGATGGAATAACTAGGATGGTGGCACAAAGCCTGGGCCTTTCACAACTGGGGCTTGCAGTCCCACAGTCCTTTTGGTTTCTTTGGTGCTAACGGGCACTGGAGTGGAACACACACACCGTAAAGCCCCTGGGAATATGAGCGCTTTGAAAAGCCAGCAGATAAAAGTGATGCTTATGATAACATTTCTAATCCGCCTGCACTTCAAAGGACTTAACAGTAACCAGGCCCTTCTCATTGATCACCAGTAATGCCTGGGACTCACAAGCACAAGAGGGGGGGGGGGGTGATTTCTCATGTGTTCCCATGTGTTATGTGGTCAAGACTTCTGTTGGCTTCATTGGTATCTAGTTTGTGAGGTGTTAAATCACAGAGAGATGATGTGGATTCCATTTGGGCAACCTTTGGTTGGCTTTTACTACGCTAAAAAACTGCTTATGTCACTGATTTTTTGATCACACTAACAGCAGTTAGATACAGCATCACTGATGCGTTCTGAGCGCCAGCGCTTTTTAGGAGTTCTTTAACGCTTTAACATTTTTCTCCTTGTCAGTCAGTGTCAGAGTGGACAACGGTTTTAAGTTAGACGTTCAAACACATTTCACGCCATAGTGGGGACATGCGTGTCTCATGTTATCCCAAAATGTAAAGTGACCATATAATCTGCACAACAAAAGTTTAATAACGATCACATGATCACCATTTGAGGTTAGTGCTTTCAGAATTCTGCTGCAGTGCGACCCCAGCGTGTTGGCATGCCTGTCTGTTGCAAAGAGAGGTGTCAGCTATTGTAATTCAACAACGGCCTGGAATTTCTCATGCAGGCCACTTGAGCAAACTGGATGGAATACTCAATGGACGTGTTGGGCCTAACGTTGAAACGCTTGGGATTGGTGGTTAACAATGCGTTTTTTTAATAATCCAAAAGCGTCAGGTAACGCCGTGAGGCGCCTTCTATCATATAAGTATCCTATCTAACTGAATGAGCACCACAAAAGTTACCAAGGAGAATTAGAAATAAAAACTGCATCCAAAACCATAAAGTCTATCCTTACTTTTTTGTGTAAGCATCTGATACAAATACAAATTTTTTTTCTTTCTTTAAAATCTACCTATTCAGTTACTTAAGGCAATCCCTTTTCTCGCACACGCATTGCATCATTAAACTCACACTGCAATAAACATTATTAACGTATATGTTTAAAAGGCACGGGGCCTCGTGTTGAATGGAATCTGAAAAAAGTGCAGAGTCAAAAGGAAAGGAATTACTTCCAGCTCACCTCTTAGCTGGCACTCCACAGAGGATGTCCAGAGCAACACAATTGCAAGGACGAACTTCATCTCCGCTATTGCATGAGGACGATTTTTTTAGACGATTTCTCTAACTGAGGATGTTATAGGCCTATAACTACTAACGCAATCTAAAGGTGATTAATCAAAGTTTCCCATTCGCTATTTTCGTATTCTCTCTTCTCCGTGATGGCATCCACTCATGTCCCCCTTGTCCTCTCCCTTTCCCCCTCTTTCATTCAGCACCAACTTTTGTCTCAACTTTTCATTCTGTCCCGCTACAAAGTCGCTAGCTGGGATGTACCATTGCACCAGAAGAAGGGGTGTGCCTCACGTGTGGGACATCACATTTATAACTAAGGCCCTTTTCGAGGTGTTACATTTACATAAAGTAAAAGTAAAAATAGATCTGATGATACAATTAAAAAAACAAGTCTTGTTAAAATCCCATAGCCTATAGGTTATCTACAAAACGCAAATAATAATCTACTCTGTAAAAACACGTCAGGCCAAATCTGAATGGGTATGTGTAGTGAGATACCTGGAGGTATAAATCATTCCTCATTGATGAAAGGCCTACATGTGTTTTGTAATCATACTTCTTCGTCAGCCTAATTACTTTCTAGTCGTTATCTGTGTAAACGTCAAATGTTCACTTTAAGATTTTTTAGGATTAGGATAGGATTGGATTTTTAACGGACTACACACACACACACACAGTTACGCTACAAAACGAAAGATAGAGCTCTCTTATTGTGTTAATTTCTTTTGGTGGCATATATTGCATTACACGTGGTTATTTAAACTTTCTGTTGTCCTGAATTGTACCAGGGAAATTTTAACAGACTACTTTTTTTTGCTCTCCTGCCTTGCATGCACGGAGAATGCTAAAATCAGACAGGGATAACTTTATGCGGAATTATTTTGGTTCAGGATATCACCCAATATCTTGTTTTTCAGAAGAACAGAAAAAATGTTTGGCTCTCAAGGTCATAGTTGGTAAGGGTTAGACTCGATAAGCCGACAGCTAGACATCAATGAAAGGGGAAAAAATGTTTTGAAGCTTTGACTTCTACTGGTAATGGACATGGCTCACTTTGTATCATACTGTTCATGTACGACCTCTAGTGGTCAAAGAGGAATGACACTAGCGCGTTTTGGTACTAGTGATTCCCAAGCGCGTATGGACAGATTTTAGGGCACGAATGTAGTACATGGGCTAAAATTCAACTCAAAATCATTTTTAACATAGTTATTTTATATATGTGTTTTAATAGTACAGAACTCTTTGATATTGAGAGTTTATTTCATAACTAAAAAAAACGAAAAAAGCGCGCCAAGTGTGGCGCCTGTGACTGAAATCCGTTTCAAGAGTGAATCAGGGGCACGATCTCTGGGCCAAGTGAGCGCGCAGGCTATAATTACCCACTTTGTCTTCGGTTTCCACATGAATCGGTTATGTCCACTCCGTCATGGAGTTTGTGTGGATGCGGTTTCTCCCATGCTTGTGCCAAGAATGTCGGTGGTCAGCTCCTGAGAGATTTGTAACTGAGAGGGAGAGACTATTAGTCCTGTGACCTCGCTGGCAAGGAGCAACTAGCGGACAAACCAGGTGATGTTTCCCTATGCTACAGTGGCGAGACTGCGGACTGTTATCATCGCTCTGCACTACGAGCAAACTGTAGGTCTGTGGACCAGAGATATGGAGCATGGCGGTTTGTCCTTGAAACCTCATAATCTTGGTTTGTGGTACTACAGCATGTTGTCATGAGATGCGACATTGTGTTAGTTGTGATGGATTATAGGACTCTTGCAACAAATACTCTTTCTGGAGATTAATTTTAGAGTTTAATTTAGCTCTTTCTCTTATGTGGCCAATGTGACCTACAGTAGGCTACAGTTCGACTAAGTGACATGAGCCAGGAGTTGGTGTGGAAGATGACCTCTGTTGTTGTGGCCACATTTTAAAATGATTTATTATCAGGGAAGGCTATTTATATCCCTGTTCAGATAAACCCTATTTTATTTTATTTGGACTGCATCAAATGCATAAAAGCCTTGCTTCATCTGTATACTCTGAATGTGTCATGCAGTTACTCACACATCTTCCAGAAACTGGACTCCTATGTTGCTGTACTGTCTTTGTCAACAATATATATATATTCTATACTGGTATAAATCCTTACATTGTTTTAGTCTTAGTTGAGTTCTCAGTCAACTTTATCAGATAGCCTTTTCTGGCCTCTACTCTGCCCTCTTTGCAATGGGTAGGATCCATGATGGTTAATGACAGAGGTGGAGCCTCAGGCGACAGAGCTCATGGCCATTAGTAAGGGGAAGCAGCTGAGGCCCAATTACAGCGCCTTGTCTTTGGCAAGCAATCTCACTCATCCTCTGTGCTTTCTCTCTCCCCCCGTCCTTTAGTCACTCATAAACTCTCTCTCTCTCTCTCTCTCTCTCTCTCTCTCTCTCTCATACACACACACACACACACAGATGCTCTCTCTTTGCACTGTGTCTCATACACATTCACATTCTCTCTCTCCCTCTCTCTCTCACTCTCTCCCCCTCTCTCTTTTTCTCTTTCTCCCTCTATCTGCCTGGCACCAGTCACTCTACCCATTGTGGTGCCGCAGGCTAGTGCTCGTGCCTTCTTAGCCAGCTGGTCCTCCAGTGCCATCGACAGTGCTGGATTCGGAGAAGAAGTTTGGCACACTCGGCGGGCACTGAAGGGCCCAGGTGCCCGCGAGTGGGGCAATCAGCCGCTAAAAAAAGGCCAGAAACTCCAAGGCCACTTGTGGTGGTGGTGCTGTCATAAAAAAAATGGCAAGTTGTGCATTGTTGTTCTCCCATATCCTGCAGCATTGAGGAATCAGTGCACTGCTAAAATAAAATACATTTTTACCTTTAGACATCTCATTTCTATTCAGACATTTATAAAAAAAAATGGAAGAAAAGATCTGTACAATGACAGCCGGCTGTGAAAATGGCCATATATAGACAGAAAAGCATGCTCACACAGAACACAGAATCAAACTGTACAGTCACATGTTTACTGCATTGTTGCATATAAGTTCATAAGACATAGCTAAGATAAGCTTGCACTGTGTCTACAGTAGACAAAATTAGGGACAAAAGGGCGAAGTCTTTTCTATTTGATCCTCCAACACTGACTGCATCTGGTCTGTTAGAGGACAACAGCAACAGTTGGAACAGGTGTTGCAAGAACGGTGCAAAGAGCAGTGGAGAATATTCCAGAAGCATTTGGGCTGAAGGTGTAAGACGAGTCCCCAAGGATCAAACTCTCTGACGGAGTTCAGTGACAGCCCTGTCACGGCATTCTGAGCTTATCGCATGAAGCCCCTCTGAGGCAGCTGAGTGTACAGGAGTTTAGGCTTGCCTCCCAAAGCACCAGAGAGTAGAGGAGAGAGAAAAGTTTTAGAGTGTGCCGAGTCCTGAGAAAAGTAATTGCTAATTGAAGTTGACAGGCAAACAAACACAGAGATATAAGACACAGAAGAAAGAGAGAGAGAGAGAATGAGGCTGGGTAAGAAGGCGTGCCAAGTGTAAATGGGTAAATGAGGGCCCGGCAGGCCCAGTGCAGAGTTTGTTCTGTTGCCGTGCTCTCTGTTTGTGTTTGATTTCCCTCAGGTGGGATGCAGCCGGGCTGCGCAGGAGCACTTCATCATGCCAGCCTGCTATTGTCAGAGGCCCAATTGGGTTTTATTCTCCGATGCTGTTTCAGCAGCTCAAACCTGATTTGGATACTCTATAACTGCATTTAGCATCTACTGTGGCACAGTCCCAGGTCTATCCACCATACACAACACTATCTTCCACCACTGCACCACCCCTCCCACTAGCTCCTCCAACCCCCCACCCCCCTGGGAGACATTACAAATGGCATCTTTATGTTGTGTAATAGCCTGTGCACTGCCACCCCCCCTCCGATTCATCATCCTGCTCTGTCTCTACCTCGAGAAGTTTTTTTCCCCCCTGTTTACTCAAAGCATTCTATTTCTCCCCATAGTAGTTCCACTTAATAAAGATGCTGAGGCTTATATATGAAATTCAGTCCACAGATAACTATACTAGAGGGCTCATGGTTGTTTAAGCCCCCTAGTAATATGAGCATACAATATGATACATTCAATTACATGTACTAATTAACTATTTTGCGTGAGGACGCTTTGCATTTTTCATTCATAGGCCAAGCACTAGCTCTGTTTTCAGTAAAGTCAGTATTCACTGTCTGATAGGGACCAATGCAGTGCAAGTGCACCAAACAGCATCTAACTGAAATGTGTATGTCTACTGCTGATCACACAGCAAATTATTCGGTCAAGCGTTTGTTTTCATCCAGATGTAGCCGCTGATGTAATTCAGGGGATGAATAATGTGAGCCTGACACCTGCCCTGGCTGCTCTTGGCCCCAGCCCAAACCACAACCACAGGGGGGCCACACCTTCAGTCCGCCAGAAAATTAGGTGAGTAATGTTGTTATGCCCTGCTGTGCTGTAATAGAGCAGATAATGGGCACTGTACAACAGATTTTGTTGGGAGGCATCCAAATTGTATATTAACACACTAGAGAGACAGAGGATTGCGAGAGACCAGAAGCGATGCCATTTGTTGGCTTTTGACTGAAATTACCCTCTCTTTCCTTGTGTGTGTGTGTGTGTGTGTGTGTGTATGTATGTGTGTGTTAAAAGTGGGCACCTATTCCTTTTAAATCAGTTGAACACACAGCAAAGGATGATTAAATTAGAAATTTCACCAGCTCTAATCAATCACATCACGAGAGACATACATACATAAATATAGGCTGGCTTTGTTTGCTAGGCCACTATTCTGTGTTTATTTTTACTTCCTTGGGCTCAGCCAAGCTGACAAAGCTGCAGTTGGGTGTTTAATGTGTAAGCCTGTATGGAGCACACTGTCTTGTAGGTCAAGTGACTCACATTACCACATGAATCCCATTCAGGGTCAGTGGTGCTTTTAAACAACCTGTAAGTGAACATAAATGGGACATGAACTCCTCTTTTACTTAATGGTGTGCCCCTAGCCTTGGCTGAACACGCTTTGTTCTAATAGCCTGCTATTATGTATAGGACACAGAGGACATTAGCGATGATGGAGATGCACTTGCTGGAAATGCACCATTCATTTCATATGAGCAACAAGGTGAACATGAATAAAAAACAAAGGAAAGTATGCTAATCCCAGACAGAGACAGAAGTCAACACCAAAAAGACTCAGCATGAACACATCAAAAAAATTGTGTTTGTTCGACACATAGAATAGTCTTCATCTAGTGTGTAGCACTGAAAGAAGGGAATGTAGAGCAGTGGTTCACAGACTTTTAACTGACATACTCCCTGAGAGTCCTACCCAGTTCCCTGAGTAGGGAACCCCCTGCATCATGAATAAACAATTTGCTGCACAAAACACATATTATATGGTATGCAACAATGTAGAAGCAATTGGGTGGTATTAGAGAAGGTCTGCGTCTTTCCCATGTTATCTGGTGAGAGCTGAGAACCCATTCACAGATTTATTTTGTGTTCCCCCTAGAATTGATCCAAGTACCCCCAGGGATACTCATACCCCAGTTTGACAACCACTGTTGTAAAGCATAAAACATTTACAAATTCTCTGGATACTTTCAGAACGTGGAAGTGAATGTTGGGGGCCTCATTCACTTCTCTTCCTGAGAATTTTCTTATATTTGTTCTTCTCCTTGTATGTGTTTATATTTCAACCTTTCTCCTTTAACATTATTAAAAGATTTGTATTTACATTAATATATAATATAAATGGCAGAATTGATGAAAATGCATAACACTAAGCGTAAATGGGGTTCAAGGACACATTTCTTTGTGAGAACGGTTAGTGAATGAGAATGTTTCTTCGCAGTATTCGCTAGCAGTATGGATTATAAACACGGACAAGACAAACCTATAAACAGGAGGCTGTTAATGCAGAGGGCTCATGCCACTGATGTTGCCCCAGTTCAGGGGTCACACCCAGGAGGCACGAAGGATGCTTATAGGACCCGAGCAGACAGTGATGGATATGGTACTCATACCAGAGGGTCCTGAAAAAATACCAGTGGAGGCCCACCAAGCATTACCACGTCTGGCTTTGTGTCTGTGCACGTTTTTTTTTTTGTTTGCTCTTTCTCATCATATTGATTTGATGTTCAATATGCTGTGTGGCAATATGTAGTTAGGCTTACATGCATCATTCCACTGGAGCATATATAAGGCCCAAAAAGTCAGCAATGTTTATTTGTAGAATATAAATGGGAACTCAATTTATGTATCACCAGTCTCAGTTGTGAAGCACAGTTGTATAAAGTCAATATGCCCAATGCAAAACACACAGAGCAATGTTGCATCTCTGAATAAACAGAGAGATGAGGAATTTACAATTATGCGTGAAAACACCGTTTTTTGTTTTTCTTCTCAGTAGAAATGCTGTACAAACAGACAAGTAGAATTACCACTCAGATCACTTGAGTAAACGACCATGCCCGATCTTCCCGTGGTAATTTTTTCTCTGTTTAAACCCCTGATCAAAAATGAGGAAACTAAAGCTAAAACTGCAGTAGTAGTTTTACTTACTTGAATTTTCAGAGGTAAAACGTAAAGGAAAGCCTGTCCATGTTGGAGGTAGTTTTATATAATGCCTCAGACTGGTTCTCCTCTACTTAGGCCTTTCGTTGCATAGGAAATTAAAGGCCAGAGATTCATATCTCTTAGCAAGCCGTAATGGGAACACCCCCTAGAGGACTGCTGCTTTTATTAACGTCTACCCCATACCTCTGTAATCCAGCTCTACAGGCCATCTAATACACTGTGAAGTAATGAAACAGATGGGCTAAAGGCTTCAGTACATCTGAAAAACAAACACATGTGCTAGTTGTTTTGTTTTCATGCAGAATCTAGTTGTTATTTGTTATGATGGTATTTGATCTGCTGGAATGATTTTTGCACCAATGATGCAAAAAACAAAAAAATAACATGGGTGTCAGCAACTGAAATAGCCCTGATAGGAAATGAAATAATGACGACAAATTGTTTAAGCAAGGGGCTCACAATGTCCAGGAAGGCTGTGTCTATAAATAGAAAGAGATATGTGTGCAGATAATTAATGGTGGAGCTCAACTGCGATTTCTTACTGTGCTCTGACCGATTCTTTGAATGACTGAAATGGCAACACGAATGGTCACCATTTGATAAAGCTTGGGAGAAAGAGACCTGGTTTATCTGAAGTAAGCCCAGCTGAGGGCCATCAAAAGGGGGGTAAGGGTTTCTCAAAAGGCATGTAAGGAACACCAGACAACTTAAATAAAAAGGGCCGTTGGGCGCCCTCAGCACAATCAAGGTTAGTTAACACCAGTCAAGGAGGCCGAAGTGACAGAGCCAGCTGGACTGGGACAGGGGGTGTGAGTGTAACTTAGTAAGAGGTGTTTCAGGCCCTCCCTCTTTCAGTCTGTCAGCACCAGCGCTTCGAAGCCCAGCCTTAGACAGACCAAACACACACACAAGCATGCAAACATAAAGACATAGACAGACACACAGCTCCGCTCCAGAGTTACTTCCCATCGGATATCCTCAGCATATCTGTACCACGAGCATGGGACACTGTAGAGTAGGTCTGATTCTTTTCTGACATTCTAGGAACTGTTTTGTTGGGTTTTATGGAGCACTGCAGGATTCTTTTTGACATTTAAGAATCATTGGAATTCCAGAGCCTACTTCACACCAGGCACTCTGCTGAATTTTATTCTGTTAGGGTCTCTGTGTTGAAAGGTGTGGGTGAACAAGAACTAAATTGGAGTGAAGAGAGGACAGGATGGGGGGCAAGCAGTCGAAAAAAGCTGCAGAGGAGGAAATGAAGAGGCAAGCAAGGAAGAACGCGGGGCGGGAGGAGAGCCTAACGTCAGCCGAGCGAATCCGTCGCCACACCACCAAGCAGTTTGGCCAGGTGATCCTCAGCCTGGTGCGCCGTGGCATGACGGAGCCCCCCGTGGAACTCTGGGAGCTGGTGGAGCTAGAGAAGCTCAACCTGTCGCTCAACCGGCTCCGTGTCATGCCCTCTGCCATCGCCGTACTGCAGAACCTGGTGGTGCTGAACCTGTGGGGCAACCAGCTGGCCAGCCTTCCACCAGAGATCGGACAGCTGCGCAAGCTCCGTGTGCTCTTCGCCTACCGCAACCACTTGACCGAGGTGCCTGAGGAGCTGGGCAACTGCACCAAGCTCGAGGTGCTCAGCCTGGCCAACAACCAGCTAAGCGGCCTCCCCACCAGCCTGTCAGCACTCACCAGCCTGCGCAAGCTCAATCTAAGTCACAACCGCATCACGCACGTCCCCGGCTGTGTCTATGCCATGAAGAGCCTCATCTTCCTCCACATGGCCTGCAACCAGCTGGAGAACATCGCCGACCAGATTCAGGCACTCGCCGACCTCAAGATCCTCATTGTGGAGGGCAACTGCCTTCACACCCTTCCCAGAATGGTCTGCTTTCTCACGCAGCTCGAACTGCTCAATGTAGACTTCAATGACATCAAGGACGTGCCACAGGAGATGCACCAGCTGAAGCGACTCGAGAGGCTGGCCTGCCACCCGCTGGACAAGGGCCTCCATATCATGCACAACCCCCTTTTGAAGCCCATCAAGGAGGTGCTGGAAGGGGGACTCACCGCCCTCTATAACTATCTGAAGGCTACGTAAGAGACTTGTGAAGGGGGATGGGGGGGGGATTAACTCCCTGCCTGCAATAACATGGATGATTGCCTTAACTGTTTGGATAAGAGAATTTGAGAAGACTTGCAGGACTCTGTAGTGGTTATTTTCCACTCACTTCATCATAGGACTGAATGTCAAAAACAGTTTTGGAAAAAGCAGCTTTGCAAAATATGATTTATAACAAATGGAGCCAGTCATGTTTTTTTGATGGATATTTTTTGTGTGGATATGTGATTTTGCAAACTAACAAACTATAAAATAAAATCTTTTTTATGAGTTGTAAGTAGCAATTTTTCTTTTTTTATCATGTAAATCTTATGAAACAAATTACAAATGAAACTTCTTGCTAGCAAAACATGAATAGAAAACCTGAAGGCACAGCTTTTTCATGAAAAAGCACAATGAGAAAAGAACATTCAAAGCACAGTGCAAAGAGAACAAGAGAACGAGCAGCTAGCCTTCAAGAGGCAAGAGACTATTAGGCTAGAGAAAATAGCCCTGCTGCACTACAGAAAAGGTTGCTGATGTTACAATCTTCCCAATCTGTACCAGCCGTCTGCTGAGGAGAAGGGGGACATGTTTAAAGCTCCCGAGTGCACGTTAAACAATAGGTCCTAGGCATAGCAGTTGTCTTGGACAAGCATTGGATTTCTTTTCCTATGTGCTGCTTCTGGTTGGGTGTGTATGTCCATATGTGTCAGGGGGTAGGGGTGTTGCTGTTGTATGGTGTGTGTGTGTGTGTGTGTGTGTGTGTGTGTGTGTGTGTATATGTGTGTGTTTGTGCGTGTGTGTGTGTGTGTGTGTGAGTGTGTGTGTGCTCATTTTGAACATGCTGACTCAGGCCGGTTGACCCCTGGTGTTCTCTGGCCCTTTTTAGAAAGCCCCTGGAGAAGTACACGAGCAATTACGAGCTACATCCCATCTAGCGTATGGCAGCGAGTAAGAGGCTGAAGAAACCGTGGCAGTAAAGGCCCCATTCCAAACGGAAAGGTCACTGTGGCCTCCTGTGCTTAAAGTTGCCGTCTGTCACTGTGAGAAAGTGATAATAAGGGGGAAAAAATGGATGGATTGTCATATAGACCCAACCAGAAATACTAAATGCAAAAAAAGTCTTGCAAATTAGCAACTATTTTTGTGTCATACCTGTCACCTGAATGGGATTGATCTGACAATAATATTCAGCTGCTTACAATAAGACAAGTGACATATTTCTCCTTCTCTCTCTTAACAGAACAAGCAGCAGATCACAATTGGTTGTGTTATTCTTTTTCCTGACAGCTGTTGGTAAGCAATCAAAGCGCCTTTGTGAAATGGTGATTGACTCCCACAGTGGGTTGCCAATGTGAGGGCTGTCAGTAGTAAAAGCCTACAGATTAAAACACCTCACCGGTTTAAGGGCACCTCCATCATATTTGCCGGCTGCTGGATTCAGAAGTAGCGGTGAAAAACCCAAGATTGAACCCCTGACCTCAATGTAATGGACTTGCAATGCAAAGGCTAAACTTGCTCCGCAGAGACTGTGTGTGTTTTTACCAGATCACATCACTGTGATGCATGTGGCACCCCTTGGCCATAGAGGTCACATGTTGAATTTGTTTTATTTCTGCATTGTGAGCTGCTTTTGTGTAAACAACAACATTGTGACAAAAACCGGTCACCATTGTTCTTAAGTTACTGAGTCAGGTCAATAAAATTACACTGGCTATTATTTTTATCCTTACTTTATTACTGTTATTATTTTATTTTAACATCCTGTCAGAAAAAGCTTACAAGAATGCAAGTGGAAGGTTTTCTACAGTAAATAAATGATTATTGTACTTTCTGTGTGTGGAAACACATTTAGTAGAATGTGGTGAGGCTTCAGTGAACAACTGGCAACAATTTATACTGACCAGCTTCATAGTCACTTCGATGGTTAAAGTTGGTAAAATTTTCGGTTGTTGCAGTAGCACCCCTAACTGCTAAGTGCAGTTTCAAGCACTTGCAGTATGAAAATGTGAGCCGGTGAAAGACTGAAACTGAATGAAACCGAAACTGCATTTATTACCTTGTCAGTCAACATAACTCTTTGAAAAATGTTCATCACTGGTTCCTGTTCTTCGGTTTGCAAACAAATCAACATGGATTGGTGAGAATGTGTAATGTTACAATGTTGTTGATATATTTTTTTTTTTTTTTCGCCACCTTTAGGGGGAGCTCCAGAGGTAAAAAATCGCAGGCCTGCTTGGTGCTACTTTAACCATTTGGAATGCAGATGTTTGCACTGTATTGACGCTGGCGACATAATGTTATTTTTTTCTGAAGTCTTCGTTCAGAATATCAGGTCTTGTCCTCTTGTCTGAAATTCTCTCTGTTTTCTTCACATTTCTTTTCTGTCATTTATCTTCATTTATATTCATTGTTGCACTAACTCTATACTGGAATCAGTATTAACATGAATAGTTTGCTTATTGCTGGCTACTTATCCATTTATGCATTTTTTTGTCAGGAAAGTGGAGAGGCAACTGAGGCCATAGTCATCCGTCATCTTGTTAGTTTGTTCACAACATTTCACTACGACAAGCTGGAATCACACCATGCTGTGCCATTTGTTGACATACTTCATTAGGTCTTTTGCACCAGCAATCCATCAACTCATTTGCCAATCTTCAAACAGGTAATGGTCCAGTTTACACAGGGGTTTAATTCAGTAGTGGTATCAAAAACACTACACGTCAGTCATGTATAACGCGACCTCAACTGGCAAAGGTCAACACAGGGGTTCTCATGATCCTAGGGTAAAGTAACCAACACAGGTGCCACATAACACTTGATCATCGCCTTTTTTCTAACGCGTACACTTTAGGTTAATTGTTCTATATGAAGTGTGACACGAGTAAACATATCACCATAATTCTTTCTTTTCTTGTTCTTCTTGAACTGGAATTGGACCTCATTTGTTTATGGTACACAGCAAGAGAAACAGTAATTATTACCCAGAATTCTCCAGCACATGTCCTTGTATGCCAGAGGGGAGGAAAGAGGGCAGGGGTGCTGAGTGGTTAATGATGACGATATTCTGCCAACGTCGACACAAGAGCTACCCCTGCGGCCCCAACGCTTAGTGGAACTCTGAGCTCTCCTTACCAGACACTGGCTCATGCACTAGGGCAGACCTGAACTAAGGAAACCACAGGGCCCAAGGCAAGGAAAATTGCTCTGCACTCATCTTCAGTACAGCACACTGTCTTGGAAAAGGAAGAAATGCAACAGCTAACCCTCCTAATCCACCCACACACACACACACACACACACACACACACACACACACGTCTTTGAAAGTGCATGCACAGTGGAAACACGGAAACATGTGCATACATACAGAAACATGCATGTGTACTGTATGCAGACATCTATTCACACACACAGGCACTCCCTTGACATGGACAATTTTGGCACGAAGCCAATTGTGCCTTGTGATTGAAATTTCAGGATGCACTTATATGCATCCATGTGCAAATCACTGTGCAAGAGTAATTACATATGTTTGTGTGTGTGTGTGTGTGTGTGTGTGTGTGTTGTCCCCACTAAATAGAACAGGTGCTCTATCTCTTCGGCCATATACCCTTGCGGATAACAACTTCCTACAGGCTTGAATTGGCGTATCCCTTTACAATTCCCTTACTGCTCTGATTTCACTACACAAGTCCATAGCGTGCTGGCAGGGAATCTCAGCTGGGTTCCTGATTGATAGGAGGTGGGAAAGACCTTGGTCCCCCAACAATCATGCCACACAGCTGGGCAAGTCTTGACACATCGTGCAGCCTCTGTGTAGTCACGGATCCAATGGATGAAATTCACACACACTCGGGTGGGTGCAGATGCTGTGCTCACTCGGTCCCCTCTTCAGCACACACAAACATACGCACATATACACACACACACACACACACACACACACCAGGCACCCCCTACCTCTTCTCTTCCCTTGCCACCACCTCAAAAGAAAACAGTGCAAATGAATGGTACAAGCCCGGGCGCATTCGCACCAACTCCCATTGCTCACTGTCTCCTTCCTACCTGAACCAAATCCCTCAGCCGCAGCAGGCTCTTTGTGTCTTTGTCTTATCAAAGGGCAAACTCGAGCAAGGTTAAACTGACAGTTCATTCAGGAGTTTGCCTCACGTCCCCTTAAAGGCGAAGAGAAATGTTTGGTGGTGGGGAGAACAGGGAAGGGCTGGTTGGGGTGTGGGGGTGGTGGGTCTCGGCCACAGTCCCATTCCCAAACAGTCGGCGCAAATAGCTGACTGACCCACCGATCTGTTGGCTTCAGCGATACCTTCTAGCACAAGGTTGCCTCTGTAGCTTTATATCACCACAGAGGCAGCTGATACTGCTTTCCTTCCAAGGACTGTACTTATCTCTGTGTGGTAAAAAGAGAAAGAGAATGAAAGAGGCAGAGAGTGAGGGAGAGGGAGAGAGAGAGAGAGAGAGAGAGGGACAGAAGAATGCTCTTGGCTCTTCTTTTTTGCACTCTTTTTTTCCACTCCTCTTTTCTACTCTCAGTATACACTGATTAAAGCACTTTATCTTTGTCACCCTCACTCCAGCTGGTGTCAACCTGGACGCTGTTCAGCTCTTTCGTCCTTCTCTGCATCTTTTTCTCTCTGCACTTTCCATGCTTTTGTTCAGCATGGTAGTGGTAACTATGGTCATTCATTGTATGATGATGGGTAAAAAAAACTAGTGTGTGTGTGTGTGTATGTGTGTGTGTGCTTTCACTAGAAAATGGGTGTCCACTATCATCTGCAGTTTCACACAGAAAAGAGCTTTTTCCCCCTGAAGCAGATCACATTATTGACCTTGTGCCTTTCCTGATATGGGTCAATAATTGCATTAGATTGCTCTCCCAAGACGTGATCAAAGATACCATGTCCCTGTGTAATGACCTGTTATTGATGTTGACATAACCTAATTGGGTTGAGGCTCAGTGCCTTGCGCCTTCAAGAACACGCAGCCACAGACATCCGTCCAGAGATCCGAGCTTTGGTCCAGTATTGATGTGGGGACATGAAGACTGAACCTTTTTTTTTGTCACTTCACAGTTACATATGTGACAATACCTCGGATCAAATCCAACGGGATTCAGATGCAATATGTCTGGAAATCAAAGTATGAAGCCATTTTGACAAAAGCACAAATTCCACACATAATGTCAAAGAACAGTACAGAGACAGCACAGGGAGACTGCAGAGAAATATAGTGTCTAGAAGTGTACAAATCAGTCAAGAAAATAACACACAGAGATTAACAACATTCTCTTCAGATCTGAGTGTTGTGTTAGATCTTCAAATTGCCAAAACAGAAAATGTATAATCATGTAAAACCAAGTCCTAAGTCTAAGCCAAGCTCACTGATCTCTTAATAAACATCTAGCAATGACTACGCAATCTCTAATTTTATTTTTATTTTTCAATGATCGGCCAGCCAGTGTGTGTGCACTGTATAACAAAGTGTAACTGTGGATTATCAGTCAGAGACTACTGGACACTTACCCTAGATGTGCCATTCAAAGACATACAGTAAGTGCATGTGTTCCAACCTCCCTCCAGTTTATACCCTATACCTTATATTGAAAGACAACTATATAAACAATAGAGCACCTGGGGGTCCAGTTGAAGATGACCCAATTAATCCACATGGGCTCCCATATTGATGGAACATAGGGTATGTGCCATGAATGTCCTCTACATGAACAAGGCCATTTCACTGATATGCTTTTGATAAATGACCACTGTGAGAAATGTTCCCTCTAGTGGCCATCTGACATAAGTCAAGCAACACGTAACCTGAAGTGGACCGTGTTGCGTATGGTCAGTGGAGAAGCTTTGGGAGCTAAAACAAATTGTTGGGAAAGACTTTTGAAAACGATATATTTAAAACCAGCCTAAAAATCTATCCCACTACATTCAGAAAGTATTGTACTTGCATGTATTTGGTGTGATAATTTTCATCCCCTGGCTATCCAAGCGTAACACATGTGCAATTACAAGGGTATAGTTGTGATGAATGTTATGGAACACCTTGAATACCATGGAAATGTGATTCTGTATTTTCTGTTGTTGTTCACAGCAGTCCTTTCTGTTGGAGAGTTAATCCAGAGTTTCCACTGTGAGCCCCAGCGTCCTCCATGACCAGAGGCAGATTCCTATTGATTGAGAGCGCCAAGGGGAGTCAATCTGCCTTGTCTAGAGGAGTACATAATTATATATGAAAATGTCAAAGGACTGTGCCCTGGAACAATAGCTGTGAGACAGCTGTGACTGTAGCTCTCTGGTGGCCTTCTGTGTATGAAAGGCCCCAACAAAACACTTTGCTATAGAAAGGCATCTCTGATAAGGCAGCTTACTCAAAAATACAAGTGATCAGAGAAAACCGTCCAGCTGCAAAACCCTTGAAGATCATCTCTATTCTAATTCATTTCTATGCCATGTGTGTCTAGGCCAACTGGCATATAAAAACACATTCTTCTTGTATTTACAACTGGCTTTTCATAACAAATGGTTTCATTTAGTCAAATCACAAGGGATTTTGCCAAATATTAATTGGTACACTGCACGCTAAGGAAACTGTCTTTTACACTGCTTCAGAAAATATGCTCTTAATGATCGTTAAATCTACCCTGTTGCTTTCAATTATCCTGATAGTTAATTTGGACTTCAAGGACTTTCTTAATATAAGAACATAAACAAAACAAGATGAGATCCATCCATCAGTTATTTGGCATACACTGTTTCAGTAACCCCAATGCCACCACGTGATGCAGTGGGGCAGGAAACAAAGTGTCACTTGTAGGCTATGTTATTATTGTGCTGAAGGAGGATATCAAATCAAATACAGTTTAACCACTATGGTCCACTATGGTCCCGCTATGATTAAACATTAACTATACATACCACAAGGCAAAGTGTTTTATTATATGCAAATGTTATATTTCATTAAGTTTACTCTTGTTTGCTGTCAGCTGCATGGTAAGAGCCACAGCCAGCTGAGTTTGCATTTTGCAATATCCTTGACTTTATTAGCCTAGGTGGCATGTTCAAATTTAAATGGAGCTCCTTCATACCGATTCAAAAAGATGGGTGAGGGATCACTTATTTGTTTTTTATGCCTGTGTAGATCTGAAAACTCCTGACTCTTCTAGAGAACATTTATTTGAAGGACGATCTTCCAATTATGTTCACCTCCCTATTACTGCTAAACCAACTGACACACAACGAGAGGAGAAGTGTCAGATGAACTTTATTGGGTTGGTAATGGCATCCAGCAGCATGATTATGTTGCGTACATAAGAATTTTTTGCTCTAAGTGTGCCTTCAGGGGTTTTTGGTCCTTGCCAGAGGCCAACCCCAATCACTAGATGATCAGCAGTCTTAATATCATACACATTTTTTAGGACTGGGGAACATATTGGCCTCTTCATTATTTCCTTGCAACATGAAAGAGTGTTAATAAAAACCATGTACACTGTGTAAACCCTCATATGGATAGAACTTTTACTATTTTGCACTGTCTGTTTCTATTATATATTGTTTTATAGGGTGCAGTATAATAATGGATTAGTGGTTATTGCTCATCATATCTCAGGGGTTTTCACTGCTAGTCACTGAATCATTATAATGAATAGTATTTTATGAGATTGAGGCTTTCAAAGATTTTGAGTTCTGGTGCCTTGTTTTGCTTTGAGGCGCAGAGCAGCACAGCGAATCTGCTATCGTCACCATAACACTGAATGAGAGCGTTTGCTGTCTCCCGTTGGGGGACAGAGGACAACATAACCCGCTGGCATGACAGCGGAAAGTGATAAACACATAGAAAGAAATTTCTTTTCAGCCACAAGTATGATTTAGAAAATAAAACTAGTCATAAAGATGAAAGGTCGCTTATACCCCCAGAGCCCCAATAGTGGCCATTAACCATTTAGTGATTATTAAACAATACAATTACAAATGATTCCATAATTGATCAATAAATCAACATAATGTTATGTAGAACATCTACTCTGCTACATACGTTTGTTAAGGAGGCTGAATATAGACTACCTACAACCTCCTCCCAAACACGCTTTTTACACTCTTATTATTGTGTATTAAGAAGTGATAACGGGAAAGTTGTTTGACATGTCCTGTATCCTACAATGGCGTGCCGTTGCCCTCGACAACGCCTCTCCATTATTGTCACATTCTCATCATTCTAGTGGGAATACTGTAAATTATATAGCGTTTCAGATTAAAGTGTCTGTGCAAATTAAGCCAAGTTAGGCAGCGGACTTTGTGCCGAAGGTGTTGCGGAGCGCATAATACACCCTCTATCGGAGAGCGCTCAGTCTCCAGTCCTCTCCCCGTGCATGGTGACGTCAGACTCCTCTTGGCAGTCTGGAAGTCACTACGAGAGTGGAGCCGCTGGAAGGATACACAATTAACCAAGTAGGGAAAGAAGGAGAGGAAACATCTCCAGTGCCAGGCTCCGAACTGTAAAACCGGGAATATTTCCACCGTCACAGCGGAAGAGTAGCACCAATCTTGCCCCAGAACTGGGGTAACGTCCGCAACACTCCCGCAATGGATAGAGTTTTAACTTGTCTCCTTGCTGCGGTCAGTTTACTGGTTTCAGTTCGAGGACAAGTATTCAAAGGTAAGACTTATTGTTACTTTGAAGTGTTGTAGAGCACAGAAAGCTAGTGTGAAGTAACAAAGATTCCGTCAGTCGCCGTTGAAGGCTTCTCGAAGTTATCGTCTTCGTCTGTGCATAGTCTACGTAGTTCTTCACCTAGGACAAGTTTAACGGTAATTGTTGTAACACATACCCTCTTTTCATTGTTTAGGGCTTAAGTTCTGAATGCCGTTGTGATGGAATGTGGTCCGGTTGAGGCATTAGTCTCAATAATGTTCGGGTTGTCGCCCACAAATTGTTACTCTGTCCCTCTTGTCTCAATGACGTGCCTCAACTCAGCGCAGCTTTAACTTTTAATTTAGTCAGCTCTGTGGAATCTACCAGACAAAAGTCAGCAGTATTTGGCCTATTTTGTGGGAGTTTCTTTGTGTTTTGAGTATGGAAGGTATTATCCAGATAACCACGGTGCCGTTCGTCCATAAGCGCCGTTCGTCGTGTTCCATGGTGTGCGCCCTATATCTGGAACTGTTTGAATTTAATCAGCTTCATTTGAAGTTCGTCAGAATCAGGAGTCTCACCGCTTCTTAAGTCAGAACAGCATTATGCATTCCAATAAATGTGGCCTTTCTTCTTAACTATTAAGTAGCCTTTGCAGACATTGTCTAATGCGATGAGAGCGCTGTGGTTTCGTTATAAGTGTCTAAATAGCTTGAGAATTTAATCTTATCAATTCAAGCCGCAGCTTTTTATAGATGTCGATCTATTTTTACGCAGCGCGTAAAGGGGCACCTCATCTGTAGCGCAGCGTTGTAGTAAATAGTTGTTTATACCTGAGATTTAGCTTGAACTATTTGCTAAAAACGTGGGTTAATTTGTTTTATGTGTAATTACCAATGCGCCTTGGGAACTTGCCAAAGTTAGGACAGCAATTTTATTTAGTAGATGTAACAAACTTGTTTGTAACATGGTGTATGGTTAAGGTCGATTTGCAGTGAAGCTTCTGTGCAAATCAGTTTTTCCGCGTTTGGAGATTTGTGACATTTTCAGTTGTCCACTTTAAGTTTTGATTTAGTCACTCAGTGGAAACCAGTCTTTTTATTTGAGACAAAGCTTGCATATACAGATAAGTAAATCTAAGGTTTAATTTATCAATAGTTTTTCATCAGGCCTGGCCATTAAACGGTAGCACCCAGTGAACATGTAATTTAGCATGTTACTCTGTCCAGTAATGATCAGTATCTGATTTGGCATATTGAGAATCATTATACACTTTTTAGGCAGTGATCTTAACTCTCTGTAACTATGTCTTTTGCCATCACTAAGTTCAAACTATTTTGTCGAGGCAGCATGGGTTGTACGTATGCGCACACGTAGTGGGTCCATTACAGATAAGGCGACCACTCGCAAAGGTGTCATCAGTTAAGTCGTGTTTATTAACATTGCTAGTATCTCCACATATCTCCAGAGCGCCATTGAATCTCAGTATGTCTTTCTGGCGAAATGTAATGCGGAGCTCTTACTCTTTTGCCAAGTCTTGTTATCAGTGCCCAAACCGAACAAACCAAGAGTGAAAATCACTTTGAATGATGCAGTGCTGCTCATCCGCTGTCAAACGGTTGGTTTCCACTTATTTGAGGGTCGGCCTGATGGTGGCAGCAGCGCTTACATATAGGTTGGGCATACAGTAGGCTGGCAGGAGAGGTCGGAGCCATGCGAATAACTTTACTTAGGGCCTTCATATTAGAAATAAAAATATACATGTATTTTTTTAACGAAAATGAATTCATTATGCAGTGCACATGCTCAATGCATTTGCGTGTCAATAGGGGTAAATAAAAAGAAACAAACTGGGAGTGAAATTAAAAATGCAAATAGAGTGCAGCTTTTTAGTTGAAATTTATTACTAACACAGTAATTAAAAGGAAGCGGCAGTTGTTATTGTACAAAAATGTTCTTCGCTTGCAATCACAATTCCCACATGGACAGCCGTTTACTTTTCTGATAATGCTGAAGGAGAGATTTATTGTACCAAAGTACATTTTAATTCCCGCCACGAAATGCTGCAACTCCCAATTAAAATGTTCCAGCTAACAATTACTCTAGTAGTTGTTGCTAGCAGCATGTTGACCCTGTTATGGAGGGCCGACTTTGCGCCCCTGGACAATATTTTGACTCGTGACAAGGAAACACAGGATATCCTTTCAGGTCTTACTGCCTGTGCAGCCTTTTACTGCGTCTTCCGCAGATTGAAAGCTGTAATTGTGTTATTTTTGCCGAGCGGGAGATATGTCATTGTGTGTCGTGCTCATTGTTCTGATAGCTGAACTTGTTGACTAGGCCTGGTTCCTTTGGATCAGACGTGTGCTCACGCACAGGCCGTGCTGGATTATTAAAGAATTTGTCCTCTCAGCTGAAGCTGTTGAGCCGAGGTTTTTAATTGTGCCACTGGGGAGTTCGTCCCTTCGTCCCCGTGAATCAGTGGGGAATCAAATTGAATCTGCATTCTCCAAAGAGAAATGACTCTGTCTTTGTACAAAAGTAACAACAGTCGTACAATAGACATTATAAAATTAGTCTCTAGCTGAGTTGTTTCCGCCAGTGGCTTCTTTGTCAGGTCAAATTAACACCTCTTCATTCAAAACTATACACTTTGTCAAACCTTCCACCAAGTCAGCCATCTTGGTAGCTATTCAGCACACTGTTGCAGAATTCCACCTTGTCTCGACGAATTTGTTGTGGTGGCAGGAGGCAAACAGTTCTATCATTCTGCTTGACCTGCATCGCTCCCACAGCCTTTTCCCCAGTCCACCTACACAGTGTCCTCGGCTGGCCGAGTGGTCGAAGAGCTGGTGGGCAGCAGAGATGGCCAGGGCAGGGCCAGAGCCAGTGCACAGCCAGATACTAAGCTGTCAGTTTGACCGCATCGAGAACTATAATCTCTTATTAGACTGGGGGACTTTGCTAAAGCTGCTGAGCAAAGGCATCCAAAGCTAATTAAAGCAGGCCCAGTCTGTCTCTCCTGTTGGGAAAAACAGAAGCGCGGAAGAGCTAATGAATCATCCGCACACACAGCCATCAAGGAAGCCAGAGGTGGCCAGGTGGTCCGCTAGCTGTTAGCACTGGACACATCCACAAGACCCACACAAAGGCCACTGACTGGCTGTCCTAGTCCCACGGGGACTGGGCTGGGATAGAAGGGGAGAGGGGTAGGCATCCTCTGTCATCAAAGGAAAGAGGCAGGCCTCTGTTTCCCATTGCTGACATCTTATTTTTTTGCAGGTGACACACTTTGAGCAGGTGGCTGAGATCCCCAGTGCCAGTCTCCCCCCCTCTGTTCTTTACCCCCTCCCCTTTTGTGTGTGACCACAGGCAAATATTTCCATTACTGTCAGCTCACATCTGCGGTAGGCTTCACATTCATTATGCTTTCTCTCCTTTAAGGTCGTTAGCGATGCGCAGACCTTGTTTGACTCCATGTTGTTCTCTTAAACGTTCATCTGGCCTAATTAACGAGTCGAAAGCCCATTGTTTCATTCGAGGAAGCTGTGAAATGGTCTCCCACAAACACACAGGCTTTGGACAGGAAATGTGTCCAGGTCATCTCATTGTGGCTTTCGCAATATGTGCGTCACAGATATGGCATAGGATGAGTCAGTGGTCATTTTACAGGCAAAATTCATCCTTCCATATCCAGAGAAGACACTGTGCCCTCCTAAGCAGGCTTACTTTGCTCTCATTTTTTGTTGTTTCCAGTTGTTGCCAAGTACCTCCATTGCCATTTTAATCCTCACAGTTTACTCATGTCTAGACTAAATGGTGGAGGCATAAATATTTGCCTGGGATTCAAGGACCACACAGTGCCAGTACTTAAGAAACATCTTTATTTATTTTTTATAATGACAAGTCTAATTATTTTAGGCACTTTTGGGGCATGCTGGCTATATTTACTGCCCTGCTAGAAGAGGGGACAGATTTCAAAATCGGCCTTTATTAGTCGTTTTAACTGCAGATGGAGCAGGGTTGAGTGCTACTTGCAGGCTGGTCTTTAGATAGGGGATGATGAAGTGTTTGATGCTGACCTATGAAATTCACGGCTTAGTGCGGCCTTTTGGAATGTCGCCCATCTCATTAACATAAGTTTGTCATGTTTGTCTCTCTGTTTGACCTGCACCCCGTACTCTCACCACCCCCCCGCGCCTCCCCGGGAAAGGAAAGGAAGGCTTTAATTAGATCACATCAAATCTACTCTGAGCGGGATCAGAGACAAAATACCTCTGTGATCGAAAATATTTTACAACTCACTTTTGGAACAACCACAACCAATGTGTGCAAACTCAACCTCAGAGTGTCTCTCCATTGTTTGGATTGTCATGGTGGCCTTAGTTTGTGTTTCACAACCTCTTCGCTATAGTTCATGAATGGTGTAATTACAAGCCCGCATTCTGTCTTGAAAGCTCCATCTTAAGCCTGCTAAACCTAATCTACCCCACTGAGTGCTAGGTTCAGGAGCAACTGTGGAGTAGATAGGGCTGGTTTTAATAGTATTAATAGACTCATTGGTGAGTGGTCACATTCAACTTGTCATCTCCCAGGGGCCTTCAACAGCCCTAATAGCAGCACTGGATTCTGGGAAACCAGGAAGTGCCTGTGTTTTCTCTCCCTGACACACTGGAACGACGGTCGGAGCAGATCTGTGTCAGTGTTTTTTTCCACAACACTGGCCCTACCTTCCTCCACGGTGGGCATAACTCTCCTAATAACAAACATCCCCCCTAGTCAGTGCCTCAGAGACTGTTTTGAGGGGAAAATGAATTGTGAAACATTGCTCATTCAGACCCTGAACTCTATGTTCACCCGTCTTGGCAGTTACCATAATTATTTTTCCTGCAGAACTTAGGCGGTACCACCAAGTCTCCAAATATAGATAATGAAAAGAGCTTTATAATGAAATGACTCCCACAAACGGCACCGAGGCTTCGCCTGACTCCAGTTATGATGCATTTTATGGACGCTTTCAAAAAGCAGGAGCAGACCACCAACACACCATGTGGAGCGTTACTTTGCTGAGTGTCTTACAACAGCAATAAGATGTCTCATTTGAATCTGGTTGAAAGAGGCTTATAGAGAGCCCCGATGGGCTAAAAATGCAGACAGGCGCCACAAGGGGAACATTGTGAGGCAGGAGTTTGCTGAATGTGCACCTCCATATCTGAGTGAGGGGGAGGGATTAATCGGCGTTAGGGTCAGCAGCCCTCCATGTTAAATATCTCTGGTCTGAGACTCTTTCCAGAGGCACAGGCTAATCCACGAGCCACACGGAGCTGCTGCTGGTATTAAGACAAGGCATAAAAGACAATAAGCCATAGGGGAGAATAATACAGTGGATAATCAACCCCTCCCCTCCTTGAAAATGTCAGAGGTGTTTTAGGGAGGGAGATAAGGTAGTGGGGTTGTTTGTGTGTGTGGTGTTGGGTTGGGGGTAGGGGGGCGGGTGTGGTTCTCAGAAATTCCTAACAGTTGCATGTGTGCAGGGCCATGAGTGGGGGAAGGGAACGTAAAAAAAGAGTTTCTCTATGTTTCTCTGTGTTCTGCCACATTAGCAGGGTTAGAGTGGAAATGCTTTTTGGAAACTTTTTTTTTTCGCAGTAGGTTATCATTCTGAGGCTAAAAGCTAAAGGTATGAATAGTTCTCATATTTTTTTTTTTTTTGAGTTCACAGTGGGATACCTCTTTTACCTCACACTCTCTCTCTCATGAGGTACCGCAGGTGTTGCTGGCAGGGTTGTCTACCAGTAACAGGAAGTAGGAGAAAGCCTCTGGAACCTTCTGGAATATTCTCAAATATGTGTTCAAAGGCAGGGGGACTGTAAATATTTCATTGCGCATTATATTTCATCATTAGCTTTAGCATCATTAGCATAACTGTCCCAGGCACTTGTCCAAGAGGATCCATCTATGTGCATTTAGCAGTGGGAGATGAAAGTGTGCGCTTCATAGACCACAGGCACTAATAGGGAGAGCAAATGGGGAATAGGCTGTGTGAACAGCGGGGTTTGCCAGAGGGGGAGTTGCGCTAGCGTACCCCCGAGAAGTGTGCTTAGCCCATATTGTTTCAATAAATATGCAGCAGCATCTATAAATTGTATGGTAATTCATCCCCGAATTGGCCATCTTGCATGCTGCGAAGAATTGGCATCATGCAGGTGTGGAAGAAAAGTAATAGGCCAGGCCATAATTGTGATGTGTCCGTCTGTTAACAATGAGAAGGGAATTAATTAGAACAGTACAATTTCTATCTATCTATCCATCTATCTATCTATCTATCTATCTATCTATTATCTATCTATTATCTATCTTTATCTATCTATTTGTTTTTCTGAATTGTATATCCGTGCAGGCAGTGCTTGTACTCATTTGTGTGTGTGTGTGTACTGTACACCTTGTCACATTTCTTTGTACAGTCACCTGAGTTTGTGGGTTCTGCTTTTTTGGGTCATAGTTTCTCCTCGGACCTCTGTGTAACTGAGTATTTATGGATTTATGAAAGACCCCAGGGCTGAGTCCGTTCCTCTGTACCCCATATTTCATCTGCCCTTGATTGATGAGCCTGCGTATGTATGTCATCCACTTATAAGCCGCAAGAGCAGGGGAGCGTTTGCAAGGAACATGGGAGAGGTCCCCAGAGGTTTGGCCAATGTTAAGTGAGGTTAAGAGTACTTTCAAAAATTAGAGCAGTTGGGCCTTTTAGGGCTAAACTAGTCATCAGAAGGAAGGAAGTCCGGCAGTGGAAGGAAAAAAAAAGCAGGCCAGGTTTTTCTCCTTGTGTCTCTGGGACTGGCTGTCATTGTGCAGTTCAAAACCGTATGGGCCATTCTGATTGGGTAAAATTAGCCAGGGCTTCTATTTTTTGAATAATGTTTATCTTTAGAATTGCGGTTCTACTCCCCTGGCTCCCTCGCAGAGCGCACTGAGAAGCATGTCTAAGTGGTTACACACACAGTAGAGGCATGCAAAAATGACAGTGATATCTTGGACGTTATTTATTAGGTTAAGGATGGCCGGTGTGAGTGAGTCATGGAGTTTCATGTTGTTGAGGTCACAATAGGCATTCTGGGCCACACAGAGAGCATTCCTTGAGTTGAATCCAAACATAATTATCCAAACATTTACAGGCCTCATCACAGTGTCCTTTCATTCTCTCCTCTATGCCTCTACCACTCTCCCGCCCCCCACCTTCCACACACACATACACCCCTAGTGAATTACAACACAGTTTGTCTATCAAGGGTACTTGAGTGGAATGTTGACTGCAGGAGGTCATTTGTGCAGCATGAAGAGCAGACGTAGGGGGGGCTCCGGAATGAGAATGATCTTGATCCTTTTTTTTAGTTGGGGGGGTGGGGGCGATTGTTGCTTGGCTCTTAGCCCATATTGTTGAGAAACTCCATCTCTAAGGATTGAGAAGCCCAGTCTTGCGGATCTCAGCAGCTACAGACTGTGCCTGTCGTAATGAGGCTAGCAAGCGCGGCCACCAGCGCAAAAAAACAAGGCTTCTTGAGGTTCACCGACGAGACGGCAGCATGAAATAAGCCCTCCAAGAAGATAAACGAGGCAAATCTCAAATGGGCAAAATCCAATTGATGGCAAATTGGCCAAATCCCTCTCAGTTTAGATCGGTCTGGAAGAAAAAGGCACGCTGTGGGGTACAAGTTGGGCATTGCGAGAAAAATAAGTCTGTAATTTTTTTTTTATTATTTGTTGTCACTTGCTCAACTTTTTCCTCCTAATTCTATCTAATCCTGCCACTGAAGATTGAAACAAAGGCATCTTGCAGAAGAAAGTCCTCATCCTCTTTACGCAAATTGGACTGAGCCGTTGTTGATAAGAAACTTGCATCTCCAAAATGGGAGGCAGCTTAGCTTTGCATCCAGCCTGTCACAGACTCCCTTGCAACCCTGACCAGCTTCAGCACACTGCTCCATAGACACATTCTGGTTGATGGGAAGAGTCACCCAGGCAACCAAACGGGCAGCAAGATAAGCAAAAAAAAAGAAGAAAAAAAGGCTTGCATCGAAAACACATGGACAGATAGACAAAACCAGCGAGACACTGGTGCAGCCAATAGCTAGGTTGTCTTAGCACCTCGCTCAGTAGATAGAGTATAAACTGAGTCAGGATACCAAACGGTGCCTACCCCAACCCAAACACACACACACACACACACACACACTACCACCTTTAACGCAGAGAAAACTGTAATCTAAGGAGAGAGAAGAAGAAGGAAAGGGAAGGGAAATCAGGCAGACAGGCAGGCAGGGAAGGTAGGAAAGGTAGACAGGCAAACATGTTGGCATGCTGCAGGGGTCATGGAGCCTGGGGCTTGTCCACAGGCACTGCATTAACAAGGGCAGTCCCAGAAGGGCCCCTCCAGCTCAGCACAAGCCAGGTTTGCCTTTTGTAGAAGCTCCTCTCTCTCTCTCTTTCTTACAAACACACACACACATACACACACACTCTCTCTCTCTCTCTGCTCTCTCTACCCCACATCTCCCCAGCATCTCTGACACCACCTCCACCACCCAGTCTTACACCACCATCATTGCGACCCACTCCCCCCCCCCCCCCCATTCCTCACTTTCTCCACCCTCTCACTACCACCCCCCACTGCCCCAGGCTTAACCTCCCTAGATGCCCTGCTTCTCCAGACAACCCACATCATTTCAGCAGAGGCCTAACTGCGCATCAGCCATGGCCCTTCGTTGACTCACATGGCTCGCGGATTGCTGAGAAGGTGTGCTGAAACAACAGCTCCAAATAAAGTTCCACTTAAAGGTGCCTTCACCAGACAGTGAAGATTTTATTACATTTTCACATGCACCATATAACTCAAATCTGTGAAGACCTTTCATATTTCAAAAACAACAGGTAGAAACAGTTTTGTGTCACAGGGCACCTTTAAGGATGTTTTCTTTTTTTGTTTGTTTGTTTATGTGTATTTATACACCCTTGCTTTATTCTTCATTTAAATGACTGCTGGGTGTAAAGGCCGTGTTGCGAAGACAGGCAATGTGTTTGCTGCAGTGTTTTTTGGTTAACCAATAGCAAGTGTGACGGTTGCTAACTCTCCATATCAGGGGTAATTAATTCTCTTCTCCTGGGGCAGGTGCATTTCACTGGGCTGGCATAAAAGGGTATAAAGTGGGTCATTATCTTTTCTCATTTTACCGTGCAACTCTGCAGCCCTCCCCGAGCCAATTCCCCTCACACTGTCCCCAATGCTGAGGCATGAAAAGATAATACCCCCCCTCTCTTCTCCACCCCCCACCCTACCCTCAGGCTCACTGGCTTCATGCTTGTCTAAACCCAAAGGTTAAGGTCAAAGCCTTTCTGGTTGTTTGCACTTTCACAGCCTTCGTGAAACTAGCGGAGCTACGAAGAGGCCCTGTGACTTAGTACAAGCTCTCCTTGTCTCTCCTTGTCCGCTCACTTAGTTACTTAAAGCTTAAACGTAATGAAATCTAAAGGCATACGATGATATGTAATCCATAAACAGCAATATTCCACTGGGCGCTCGAGCAGTTATTTGTTTATTTATTTTCATTCTCCAGTGCAGCAAAGCAAATAATGAAGGCATATGTTTACCTATAATTCTCCCCCCCCCCCATCGAGGGAGATGGATTAAATCGGAACAGTTTGGTTTGTTGTGAGGATTCTTAAGCGGTGCTTTCAGGCACGAATGGCTCCCTCCTGGCCCCTGCGGTGGATTTAGCTTTGCGCGGCTGAATAGGGAGGTCTTTCATTGCTAATGGGGGTGCGCATGGCAGGACACGGTTGCCACACACGGCTTTTATTGGCTCTCTTTACTTACCGGAGGAGAGGGAACATCAAACAGCAGGAGAAGCACCATCGTCGCCGCTTTGGGCGGGGCGGGGGGGATGCAAAACACACATACTGCACATGCATGCATACCCTCACACACACACACACACACACACACACACACACACACCACACACACACACACACACACACGCACAGACACATACAGCTAGTAGGTAAACACAAACATACACACACACTCTCACACATACACACGGAAAAAATATACACAAATATACACACATGCAAGTAGGCCAAACATGCACACACCCACGGAAACACACATACACATACAAACATATATCCACTAACTTGCACACATATCTATGTGTGTAGTAATTTGCACATAGAGTTGTGTATTTACAGAGTGCCACATGTAAACAGAGGCTTTTGAGCCGTCCCCCTCACTACACCACACACACATACACACTCACACACTGCTTGAATAAATAACACTGAGTCCAGCCACAGGCCTTAAAGGGTGAACGTGACAAACATTCAAAAGCGCTGTCCTCTAGCCGCTAAAAAAGTCTGAGTTAACTCTTGTTTCACCCTTTCCCTACCTCCCTGCATCCCCATGCCTTGACCCCCCCTGCTCTCAGGGGACTATTTAGCCTCGCATAACCTTCCATGGCCCACCTTCCCTACACACACACACCAGAGCACACACTTACATACACACTCACACACCCACACACACACACACACACATACCTCCATTGGCTAGGGGCTTTATGGTCACACGCACACATGCTCACACACACACACACACACACACACACACACACACACACACTCCTCCACTGGCGAGCAAGCAGATGTGTGGCTGGTTTCCCCTGAAGACTCCCAGAGGTGTCAGGGCCAGACACTGATATGCTTTGGCGTGGGCTCGCACGCCCCGCCATGGATTTAGAGGCCATGAGGCTTCCTCCACGTTAGCCTCTCTCTCTCTTTTTTTTACCCTTCCTGCTACTCTTCAGAGGAGAAGAGGAGACATCAAAATCTTCCTCTGTTTTTTTCTCCCCCTCTCTTTTATTCCCCCCATGATCCAAATCCCTCTCTTAAGCTCTTGCTTGGGAGGTAAGAGAGGGGAAGAGGAGAAGACAAAGAAGAAGAAGAAAAAAAAAAAAAGCCTTCAATCTTTCTCCCAGCACTCTTGCTTTCACCTGACTATCATAAGACTCACCCAGTACGCTGGTTTCCCACTAGGATTTTCAACTTTTTTTTTTTGTTCTTCCCCGCCTCTCTGTGCAGACATCAGCCGCTTTGTAAGATCTCAGTGCCGTATCCAAGAGGATACAAACATCACCATAGAGACATCTGTCCAAAAAGAAGTCTGCAGCAGCTTTTGCTGTTGTTAGGAGGGAGGGGAATGTACTTGGTTTCCATAAACTGCCAACAAATGTTTGACTCACAAATGCAAGCACTGTAAGGAAGGCACTCGTTATACTAGTGGCACTAATGCTGGTGATTTCTCTGTGATCTTTTTTTGCGATGTTTCCAAATGAGGGCAACTTATACATTTAAATGAGATCTCTCAGCCTCATAAAAAAGCTCTTTTTTGTGATAATTAAAAACGAATCTTTTATTGCTTAATTTAACAGACATAACACACATGAACTTTTATTACCTCTCCCTGCACCATAGACCTACAGTGAAGCTGATGGTGGCTTGCTACCCCAAGCCTTTTGATTGTATGCATGTTGACTTCATGTCAGGCTGTGTGTTCCCTTAATAATTATGGTTTGGGAGAGCCGTGGATAGATGTCCTGGTAGGCGCTGATATCTCTGCACATGGGTGGTGAGACCTTTGGGAAACACACACACACACAAAAAACGCGTGCACACACATACACACATACACACACACAAAGTGACGGTTTAATGAAACTGTGCCACGGATAATTGTGGCGGAGGACGTGGCAAGGGGGCCTTGCAGATGCCTGTCACCAGCCCCTGTGCGGAACAATGGCCGTCTCACTCGCGTGTAGCGGCGTGCCACCCCTGTCAACCACGCGTATCGCATGTCCGCACGTGGGCCGTCCGTAGCCACCCGCCTTACTTTCTGAGGGGGCCGAACCCTCCCATCACAGAGGGATCTACTGTCATGAAGGTTGGGCGAAAGGGGTGGTTGAGTTGACACCTAAATTACGAAGGAAAACGATGGGCAGAAAAGCATCTTGAGAGTGACTGAGAGTGAAAAAAGAGACAGAGAGAGAGAGAGAGTGTGTGTCAGGTAGTTAGGCTCTATCAAGTCTCGTCAAAAAGAAATCAGAGAGTTAATATTCTCATGTGTCTTCTTCTTTCTTTCTTTCTTTCTTTCTTTCTCTCTCTCCCCCTTTCTCTCTCTCTCTTTCTTTCTCTCTTTCCTTCTGTCTCTCTTTGCCCCTTGTTGGAGGAGTGGACAGGCCTGTTATTACTAATGCCAGATGTGGACAGAGAATGGTGACAGTTGTGCCTTGTGTGTGTGCTAGGGGTTGATATGCCAGAATAGTGGCTGTTAACAAGACTGATTTTTGCAATACTAGTCAGAGCTTGTATCTGTTAGAATGATGCTGGGTATACTCCATTCACAGTTTACAGTATTTCAGGACTTCTTTTGGATAACTGATTTGGTTAACATTTATGGCTACCATTCAGTTCACAAATGTGTTACTGTGACAATGTGAGTACACTGTAAAACTCCCATATTGATTTTTTTCATTTTACTTCACTTTAACCTCCATTTTGTGAGTTGAGTTTGTGTTTTCTTGGCAAGAATTATTCTTCAAAACATCTGTTGAACTGATCCATTGGCATAACACACTGAGGGCAGAGTTGCGTCTTGGACTGGTACATATTGTGACAATGCATTCAGTAACTCTTGCCATGTGCTGACTTTGACCAACATCATGCCTGCGGTATTAGTCTGAGTCATTGTAAATTGTAACCCCCCTTGTTTTTGACTGTTTATAAATCAGGTGACCTGCTAACGTTGCAAACGGAAATAAGCCACGTTTTCAGGGGTTCACTGAAGGACGTAGGGTCAGGTTCGGTTAACGGAGTGTGTGTTGACTCGCTCACATCGCTGCGTGAGAGCTTTTAAAAGTGGGGAAGTGTGAATAGGGTGTCTAGAACTGCTGTCCAAGAGCACATTCCTCCTCTGTGAGTCAAAGAGACAACAGACTGCCTAATCTGTGGACTGCTTCTTCTTTTTCTTCCTCTCCATGTCGCCTCTCTGTCTCTACTCAGGCTTGTTCTCTCTCTCGCTCTCTCTCTCTCTCTCTCTCTCTGTTCTCTCTCTCTACAGTATTGCCAAAGCTGAGTAGCACAGTAGACTGAAAACATAAAAGAACAGTAATAAACAGTACTTTATATGGAAGGAGAAAAATCTCTCTCTTTTTTGCTCTCTCTCTTTCACTGTATATATATATATATATATATATATATATATATATATATATATATATATACACATATATATTGTTTATATATATATGTTTATATATATATATATATATATATATTTATATACCATACATGGTGTATGTGTATGTATATCTGTCTCTGTCACTTCCCTTTTCTCTCTCCACATGGAACCCTGGTGCCATTTTGCACGCCCAGACTTTCGCTCCATGAGGCCCTTTGACATTCAGTCTTTCAGATATGTTTAACCTTCTGGCTCGCCCGTTTCTTTTACACTGTTAAAAAAAGCAAAAAAAACCAGAAGACCTTTTCCCGTGCCCCCTCTCTGTGCCTACCAAACCCCTTTGGAGCTCTGATACACGCAACACAGTACACACACACACACACACACACACACACACATGCACACAAACATGCACGACCCCCTCCCTGAGAACTGCAGTGTGTCATAGCCTAGGTCTGCTTCTTGCTTGACAATATTGTCGGGGGCCAGTTGACAGCAAGGCAGATTCACAATGGAGCCACGCGGGACGAGACCTTTGAGCGCACGGCGGAGGCAGCAACAGGCGGAGGTCTTGGGTGGCAGCTCCTCTCCTCTCCTCTCCTCTTCTCTCGCTCTTCTCCCGCTCCTCTCCTCTCCTCTCCTCTCCTCTCCTCTCGGCTCCTGTGCCGGCTGGAGGCGAGCGATGACCTTCTCACAGCGGGAGGAGCACGGGGAATATCACTCCGCTGACAAAAAGCGGGAGCAATCCCAGACCTGGCTGGATGGAGTCTCCGTCAGAGAAAGGCGGGAGGTGTCAGCTCTGACCTTTCTCTCATTGTGTCTCCCTGTGTGTGTGTGTGTGGTGTGTGTGTGTGTGTGTGTGTGTGTTTGTGTGTGCATGTGTGTATGTGGGGGGCAGGTCAGTTATCATATCTGTGTGCTTGTGTCTCTGTTTGTATGCGTAAGAATATGGGAATAGGGGCAGTTCTGTGTGCTTCTATCTCTCTGCCTGTGTGTGTGTGTGTGTGTGTTTGTGTGTCCGTATGTTTGTGTGTATGTATGTGTGTCTGAACTTTCCAATAGTATCCCTCTTGCCCACCTGGTGTCTTCTCTGCCAGGTCACCAGTGGCGTGTACCCAGACCCTCTCCCTGTCCTTGTGATCTTTCAGCCGTGCGTCTCCTCCTCTCCTCTCCTCCTGCCACCTCCTGCTAACGCACCAGTGCGCTGCCACAGAGCCACGCGCTCCTGTCGCCTCCGATTGCCATCCGGATGCATGAATATGGAGCTCTGGTGCTATTAGCACACAGCTCACTAGACCCATTTTACACCGGCAACCTCAGTGGCCAAGCTGCTAGGATAGGCCAGTCGCGGTCGGCAGACTGAGCCTATTTGGCATGAGCTGTATGTCTGTGTGTGTGTGTGTGTGTGTGTGTGTGTGTGTGTGTGTGTGTGTGTGTGTGTCTGTGTGTGTGACAGGGAGTCTAGGGGGGCTTCATTTTGTTTTTCTTTTTGTTCAAGGGACATAATGAGCTTGCTTGTGTGACTACATAGTATTAGTGTTTTGGTTTGTTGGCATGTAAAAGTTGTAGTGTGTATTTTGTGTGTGTGTGTGTGTGTTTATACAGTTTTTAGTGTATGTCTCTATGTGGCAGTGTGTGGGTGTGACTACCATACTCCCACTCCTGTCCTCCCTCTCCTGCTGTCATAGTTTCCAAGCCCACAGGAAGAGCAAGGGATTGTGGGAAGCATAAATGCTGCCTGCCCGGTGAGATCAGCAGGGCTGACTGGCCTAGCGGCGCACACATAGGCACGAGCAGATGCACACTCTCCCTCACACACTGATACACACACATGCACACACACACACAGACACAAAGGAAACCAGCCAAAGGAAACAGGCCCAGCAGACAAATCTCTGTGCACATCACACCAGCCTATGAGCTCATCCAGAAGGGAAATGGACACACACACACACAGACAAAACCCTACCCTCTCATCAACGTATTCACTCTCATAGGGGCGGTGGCCATTTTTTCCCATGCTGCTTTGTGTTCTTTTCCGACTTTCAATACCATGAATCACATTCTGGCCTTAATTGCTCACAGAAGAGCCTTGCCTTCTGGAATGTTCCTTAGTGATAAAGTGTATGCCCCGGTGTCGACCTCCTCATACTTGAGCTCCGCTGGGAATTTGATACAGTGCTGATAGCAGCAATTAGGCCCGAATATAATATATAGGGAAACATGTTCACGATACTGTGTAAATTTGGGGGTTGTGTGTGACCTCACTTTCGAGCGGAGAGAGAGTGTGAGAGGGCAAAGATGAGGGAGATGAGCGTGAGTGAGGGAGGGAGAGAAGAAAGGAATAAGGGAGACTGACAGAGAGAGAGAGAGGGAGGGGTACAGAAAGCCTTGAAGGAAAAGGATCAGTACCCAGAGAGATTTAGTGACAATCTAGCGAGGCTCTAAAACATGACACCCAAGTTCTAGTGAATCTTATTTCATATCGATTAGGACCTGCCGCAGACTCCAGCCAGCCAGGCGCACAATTTATGACAACCAGTGTCCGTCTGCTGATACGGTTCATGCCTCTTGGAGCACAGGGAAAAAAAAGGGAAGACTCCAAGTCTCTGCTTGGATCTGTCTTCATCTCAGTTGTTTGAACCTTAAAGAAATATGATCAATTGTCTAAGCACTGGTTGTTTTTTGTAGCAGTGGTATCAGCCTAAATTGCTTGAAAGAACAAGGTTGAGTGTTTTAATCCCAGTTAAGCTTTGGCTTTGCATCAGAGACATGGGTCTTTGCTGTGCAACTGAAACATCAACCCTTTTCTGGTCTATCAGAAACATAGATCCTTGCCGTGTGTCCAAAACAAGGCTGTCAGAAACATGCATCATAACAATACCTGAAAATGTGTTGCCGAAATATAAACGTTATACTATTTATAACTACCTTAATATGTACATTGATCATTTGTTTGTGTGTAAAAGATTCTAGTTTACGCTGTAGGCTAAAGTGTTGCTTCTACTTGCAGTTTTTTTCGATTTCTGTTGGATCCTATTAGTAACAGCTTTTCCCTCTTCTTCTATTAAGACTAGCAAGGAGAAGACATTAAAGCTTACGGCCCTCGGATAGCGATGGCCCACTTCTTTCCGTTTAGCCTACTTGATCAAAGCTTTAAATAATGAATGAATCAGGACCAGTCAATTATGGGCCCTCATTTAGAGTGGAATCGATTGGCCCACTCAGACTGTGAAGTCAACTAGATAGTGTGTGTTTGAAGACCCTTAGGGACGATAATATCCCCTGAAGCTCTCCAGTCAACACCCCCACAGGGATATAGCTGTGGTGTGTGTGTGTGTCTGTGTGTGTGTGTGTCTGTGTGTGTGTGCCTCCTTGTTTCTAGGAGTGTGTATGCATGAAATAGTGTGTGTGTGTGTGTGTTTGTGTGTGTGTGGTGACTGTAAAGTGTATTGAGATATGTTTCTGCAAAAATGTATCTGTTCCTGTGTGTGTGTGTGTGTGTGTGTGTGTGTGTGTGTGTGTGTGTGTGTGTGTGCATGTGCGTGTGTGCTGTGTGCAGATGTGTCTTGTGTACCACCCTCATATATATGCCCTCTTGGGTATATTACAACTATAATACTGGTGTGCCTTGTCCCTGCGGAGCGCTTGTCTTAAACTTTGTCTCCATCTTACTGAACCTCCCTCCCCCAGCCACTGTGTACCAGGCAAAGGCCTTAAGCATCAAGACGTGAGCCCAGACTGTTCTGTGGGGTTGTGTTTCGTAGTGAAATGAAAACGCCCGGGCTCTGTCCCTCTATTAAAAGCCATCTGAAGTGTAGCTTCAGATAGCACTCCTTTATTTGCGGGTGTAAATGAAAACACCCGACTGTATTTAAAAAACAACAACAAAAAAAAGGGGAGTGCGGTTACGGTCTAGTTTCTGGAGAACTTGTTGTGGCCTTTAATTATCTTTGGAAGCGTGGTAGGATGCTTTTTTGGAGTGTGTGTGTGTGTGTATGTATGTGTGTGTGTGTGTGTGAATATTTATATGTGTGCGTGTGTGTGTGTGTGTGTGTGTGAAGGTCCTGTGGGGATATATTTTAGTGGAGTGGGTCTAAGGAGATCAGAAGCCAGTTGATCTGAAAATGGCTCCTTTTAATAATTGTTTGCTATTCATGAGAGGCTATTTTCCCTTATCCGATGGATATGCAAGCAGCCCACTCAAAGCAGGTCGGGATTAAGGCCTCCAACATTCAGTCTGGTCGCCTAAGTATTATCTTGTCACACTGTGGAGGGAGCGGTGGGGGCAAAGAAAAGCAATTTCGCAAAAGTTTCCTTTAATCTTATTCTGCAAACCCAAGACCAGATTGAAATTTATCATAAATATTCTTCCAAGGAGAGAGGGGAGGGAGGAGAGTGTGTGTGTGTGTGTGTGTGTGTGCGAGCGTGTGTGTGTGTGTGTGTGTACTCCCTGTACGTTGAGAGATTAGGACACAAGCACAGCATCATCTATCCTCCAGAAACCTTGGAGTCTTATCTCTTCTCAGATTTGCGCAGAGACGCCGGCGGAAGGCCGCGGCTGTGCACCACGTGGACTTATCCTCTTAGCTTAGAAAAACGCTGACATTACTCTCTAATTTTTACCCCCTCCCTTTCTCTTAAGAGCATTGTGATATGTCTTAAGCCAGGAAAGGAGAAAAAACATGATTGCCTAGTAGCAGACACACCAGTCCCATACCTACAAGGCCTGAGGGGGCTGAGGTCACACACACACACGCACACTCTCTCTCTCACACACATACACACACACTCTCACACTCTCTCTCTCTCTCTCTCTCTCTCTCTCACACACACACACACACATGCCCTCAAGGCACTTGTGCCAGACCGGCCCCAGAAAGACCTCCCCATCTGTTAAAAGTGAGAGGTCAGGGATTTAGGTGTCCTGAAGATGCACCCTCCCTCTTCCTCCAGCAAATGAGGATGAGTGTAATCACTGGCATCTAATAGGTTTGACGAGACATTGTTATGGCTGAGCTGCGATGAATGTTATTAATTACAAATGTTTAATTTGCGTGGCATTGTCAGATTAGGCGGAAAATCATCGCATCCGTTTGCTTGACAGCTGGTGTAGCAGTAAATAGCAATGGATCCTTGTCCCCACTTAGGTAGAGAGTGTTGAACACGGATAAAAGTGAAAACGGGATAAGTACTGTGGGAGAGGAACAATGGTCATGTGTGTATGTGTGTGTGTGTGTGTGTGTGTGAGTGTGTGTAATAATAACTGAATAATGACTGAAAGTACAGTAAAATGTGTCAGTGTGTTTAAACTATTTGGTGAAGCTGAGGGAATGGAATGGAATGGGGGGTTTGGTCAGATGAAGACATGGATGTGTGAGGATTTCACCCACCCTGACGTGGTCTGTCACCACTGGCGACAGGGGCCCCCAAGCGTGAGGGGAGGAAAGGAGGTGGTGGTTGGGGGGGTGCTGTCTTGTCCAGTCGAGGCTGTTGGCTGTCTCTCCGGTGTGAGGGTCTCGCCAGCCAGCGATGTCTACCCACTGTCCTGCAGGAGCAAGAACATACTGACAGGCAGAGGACAGCCAGCCACCGTCCACAGCCTCAGGGCTAGAGAGAGAGAGAGAGAAAGAGAGAGAGAGAAAGAGAGACAGACAGACAGAGAGAAAGTCTGTGTGTGTGTGTGTGTGAGAGAGAGAGAGAGAGAGAGCGAGAGAGAGAGAGACATACTATGAGCTATGGTTTGTGAGAGATGGAGAGGGTGAGATTGAGGAATGTCTGGTGGGAGAGAGATAAAGTTATGAGTGAAAGATGGGTTGTAGTGAGAAACATGGAGAGGCAGAAAGATTAAGAGTGATAGATAGAGAGAACTGTAGAAAAATACAGGTAAGTATGACATTGAACAGGCAAGAAGAATTTAGAAGAAAATTCAGAGGAAAATCGAGAGAGATAGTGAAAGATAGAGAGAGAGCGAGAGAGATGTGTGGATATAAAGAGGTCAGGGACAAGGTCACCTGTTTCTGCCCAGAGGAGGATGGAGGAGGTGAAGAGGGAAAGGTGAGGAGGAGGAGGAGGAGAAGGAGGTGGCTGGTGCTCTCCTGAGGTGGCGCATCTCAGTCCTGCCGACAGATCCAAGGAGACGGGCACAGGCAGTGACAGTGGCAGCAGTTCAGGCACTTGCAAATACCTTGAGCCGGATGCTCACTACCACCCAGCGACCTCCTCACAGCCCTGACATTTCCACATCTCCATCTCTCCATCTCTCCCCTTCTTCCCTTGCCCCCTTCACTTGCTCTCTCTCTCTTTTATCTTTCTTTCTCTGTCAATACAATCCTTGTCTTTTGCATCTACAATTTCTGCCTGCTTAATGTCTTATTTCTCTTCTCTTCTCCTTTCCTTTTTCTCTTCACGTTTCTTCCCTTCTCTTCTCTTATCTTCTCTTCTCCTCTCTTCCCTTTCCCCTCTTCTTTCTTCTCTTCTCTGTTATCCCTCCTCTTAATTTCTCTTCCCTTATCATCCCTTCATCTGACCCATCATCTCCTTGTCCCCCCCCCCCCCCTTTTATTTCATAATCCTCCTCTCCCCACCCTCTGATTCCCTCATATGGCCCCACATTGCCTGGTGTCTGTCGTGAATGTTGGGTATTTGAGTGAAGGCTTGTATCATACATGTAAAGCCAAACCAGCAAGCATTCTTCCACTGACCGCAACCCCTCTTATTCTGCCCCAATAAACACAGCACGCGCCCGACGCGTAATATACATAAACATCGGACCGCACAGCAAATCCCAATGAAATATTAAACATTGACTCTAGATTCTGTTTTGCAAATTTGTTCTTATGAAATATTTAGCATTTCAAACCAGATAGGGGGGCGATAATCCAAGCGTGTGGCCCTCTGTGTGCCTCTTCACCACAGCGACTCATAGAGGGAGGCTAAAAAAGGCTGGGTGGTAGTATTAATATTTTACACTCACTAATAGAAAAAACTATGTTGTGGATTTGACAGAGTAGCACTCATTTTATTATTCAAAGGACTAACATGCAAACTAACATAAAGATTTATTACTGCATTTGGATTTTGTATAATAGAATTTTTTTTTCAGTAACAGGCCAGTTTCTTTTAATATCAGTTGTCAGCTCTATAGGGAAACCAGTGGAACTGTTATAGTCTTTACCAATAAAACATTCAATAGTACAGTTGTCTAGTTTATTCTGTGGCACTTTCCCTTTTGATATTGCACACCTTAGAATTAAACAATAGTTTACTGGGTAGATGCTTTTATCAAAGCACAGGAAATCCATCTTACTGAATTATGCTGCATGCTTGTTCTTTGAGGGGGGTTTTAAGTCTCTGCTACTGGTCCCTTTTGCATTATATGGCTAGAATCAGTTTCAGAACACGAGTTTAGAAATCTATTTGAAGCAGAAAGTTTTCTTGGAGTGCAGGTTAGAGCCTCAGTCTCAGTGTGCATCTAGCCAGGGTGCACAGAAAGGGAGGGAGCCAAAAAGAAGGAGAAAGAGCGAAAACAAACTAGTGGTAAACAGAGGGAGGGAGTGAAGAGAATGTGAGGAGAGTGAAAGCGAGAAAGAGTGGGAGAGAGAAGGAGGGAGAGAGAGATAGAAACCCTGAGCCCGAGACACAAACTGAGAAGAATCCTCCAGTCAGCCCCTAATCTCCTGAAGTCGAGCAATAGCTAAATGTCAGCGGGCCTTCCGAGAGCACCTCTCCTCCCTCCATCCCACCATTCTGTCCTCTCCACTCTTTCTTGCGAAAGAGTGTGTGTGTGTGTGTGTGTCTGTGGCCCTTCACTTCTGTACGCTCCCCCTCCGCAGCCTCCCTCCTACTCTTCTTCTACTTCTTCTTCTCCTTCTCCTCGCTCTTGCTTTCGCTTCTCGCTCTCCTCCCCTCTCTCTTCTCGTTCCCTTTCTCTCTGCACTAAGTCACTGCCAACTGGGACGGGAGACTGCCTGCCAAACCTCTGCCTGTTGACTAAGAAGGGAGGGAAGGGGGAAGGAGGAAAAGGAAAAAAACGGAGAAAAGGAGGTTGAGAGTGAGCAAGAAGATGAGAGAGAGAGAACGAGAGAGAGAGAGGGAGAGAGGGATGAATCCTCCATTTACATAGTGTTCTGATGCCAGTCATGAGTGTTGAGAAATGGTTGGGTGCAGTGGCATAATGCTCCCACCACCTCACAGCTCCCTGTGAAGAGACGCCCGCCACGTCTATAAATTATTCATTCGTGCCCAGAGGCGGCAACTCAGCCAGGCAAGAACTAACAAAATTAGCTACCAATTAGTGTTTGTTTATGGTGATCATGTTTTTTTCCCCTTCAACTAATACCAAAAGAAGAAGAAGGAGAGAAAAGGGGGAGAGAGAGAAAGAAATGAAAAAGAGAAATAAACAGAAAAATGCTGGCAAAAACTGGCAGGGTGAACTTTAGCTATCTTTGGTGCCCTTGAAACACAGAGAGCATCACAAAGCCAGGAATTGTGGATTAAGGTTTGAGTTTGAGTATGTTAGTGTGTGTGTGTGTGTGTGTGTGTGTGAAGGAGACAGCCTGTTTATGTGAATTGTGTGTTTATGTTTGTCTGTAAAGATCAGACAGTCTGCGACTGTATTTCCCTCTTCATATGCATATGTATTTCATTAGGTTGTGTCTATGTATTATCTGTGTGTGTGTGTGTGTGTGTTTGTGTCAGATCAGACACCGGCAGCCTGTTCTCGGCACGTCTGATTCACAGGGTTTCCCGAAGCGTCTGTGTGTGTGTGCGTGTGTGTGTGTGTATGTGTGTGTTTGTGTGAGTCAGGGTCTCAGGAGGGTTGGATCACTGGATCACTCGGCAGAGGAAAGGAGTTGGCCTTTTTTACGCCTGCAATGGCTAAGCAAGCGAGAGAGAGAGAGAGAGAGAGAGGCTAATGTTACAAGATAGCTTTGCCTGGAACCTCAGGCAGTGGGTGTTCACCTCGGCAAAACAGACATACATACACACACACAAACACACACAGCCTAACCCAGTGTAGTTGGATCTGTTTGTATTTGTTAGTCTGGGGTTTTTTTTGTGTGTGTGTGTGTGTGTGTGTGTGTGTTTGAGGGTCGGCTCACAGGCCACTTGTTTGAGAAAGTGTGGGATGAGAGGCTGCAGGGCTCACTGGAGCACATCTTCTGGACACACACACACACACACACACACACACACACACACACTCACACACACAAAGAGTAAATGAGAGAGAGAGATACTGGAAAGAGGTTGTGGAATGGGAAGTGTTTGTCCTCTTTGTGTAGCTCGATACTATGTGTCTTTCTGCAAGACTAAGAGGAGGGAGGAAAAGAAGTCACCAGAGAATGGTGGAAGAAAGATAAGACAGAAACAAGAAAGTTGCCAAGGTAGTCGAGAGAACCAGTTGAAGTGAAGTGTATTAAAAAAGAGGCAGAGTGAAGAAAAAGAAAGAGAAAGAAAAAGACGGAAAAAGAGAAGGGGGAGGTAGCTGAACAGCTGGGTGGGGATGTCTGGCTAGCCCCTGTGAACTTTCTGCGCAATCAATGTTCCATTTATAGAAATCAATGCAGAGGGCGAGAGCTTTTGGGAGGTGGGCAGGTTTGGGTTGGTCAGAGGGGTGTGCTCCAATGATCAGAATGCTCACTGAAACATGAAACTACACACATACGTACACAGGCACAGACACACAGACAAAAACACACACACACACACACACACACAGAGACGGTCACACGGACACATTCAAACAGAAAAGCTCAAATACACACAGTACCTCCCCAGCTGTGTCGACTGGGAAACATCTCAGTCAGTCTGCATTGTAAAAAAGAGGGGGGGGGGGGGGGCGCGAGGGTGGGGAGAAGAGAAAGAGAAGGAGAGAAGGAGAAAGACTGTGTGGGCAGGCCTTTGTGTCAGAATCCACAGACGGACTATAAAAAGCTCCACTGTATTAAATAGTTGGGATAACTTGCTCGTTCTCTCGCTCGCTCACTCACTCTCTCTCGCCTACTTCGCTCGTCACCCGTTTCATGTTCTGTGTCGGGCCTTGTTCCGCTCACAGCGATTACCAAGTGCCAGATCAGAGCAAAGTTGTGTTTGCGTGTGTGTGCATGAGCATATGTATGTGTGTGTGTGTATACGTGTGTGTTTAGGGTGTGTCTTCAACTGGAAGGGGTCAGCTGAATAAGTTTCCAAGTTTTGTGAAAGCAAAGTCAGTAACTTTCTCAAACACTTCTTTTTTTTGTCCCACTGGACTGTGCTTGCACTGAGAGTCTAGCTCAGCAGAGACAACTGCTGCACCTCTAGGCGCCTCAGCTGCTGCTGAATAATCATTGCAGTGACTTGTCCTCTTGTACCGCTGTCCAGAAGTATAGGAGTTAATGTACAATGGGTTTGAGATGATCTGGCACAAATATTTTTGCTTGAGAGAATTGATGAAGTGGAGGTGGCTTGTTCGGCGCCCAGACATATTTAAACGTCTCTCTCTCTCCCCCTTTCTCTCTTCTCCCTATCTGCCTCCCACCTGCTCTGCTGTCTTTTGCGTCCTCCACACTCTGGCTCACCAGCGAAATGCCAGTCTTGTCACTCGTTCTCAGGGCCCTTGGGCTGACAGTGGCGATCGCCTGTCGCATTGCTGGACTCGAGCGAGCGAGAGAGAGCATTTGTGTGTGTGTGTGTGTGTGTGTGTGTGTGTGTGTATGGGATGGAACGCTGCCCACTTCCCATCTCCACGGCGCTGGGGCCTGTCACTTCACATCGGTTCCATCTGCTCCCAATGGCGCGTGCGTCTCGCCGAGCGTCTCCCTGAGGATGTCGCCAGAGGTAGCGGGTGTCACCCGTGATTGCGGTGTCACAGTCAATCAGTTGTCAACACTGACACTCCAGAAATGTTGCTACGTGGCAGTGGATAATTAGGAAGAGGCCCTTAATAACGTGCAGTGCTCCTGAAATAATGCAATTATACACCCCTCCCCCCTGATTTCTTTCTTTCTTTTTTTGTTTTGCCTGTTGCTGGTGTTTATGGAAATGAGTTTTGTGAGGTTGGAAGCACCCTCTCGGGCATAGCGGAGAGCTCGGTTGGTGCAAGGGTTTTGTTGTGCATCCAGCCATTGTGAAGAGGGGAGTATAATGGCATGGAAAAAAGCGGATGGCGGTGCGGGACCGGTAATTGCTCAGCACGTAGCAGCGGTCGCAGAGTGTCAACAAATCAATGGGGAGGGGGAGGGGGGGGGACACTACCAAACGAGGTGGAACGGCGAGCTCAAGCAGTGACCCTGTAATAACGCATCCTGGGTCATTGTTTGCATGGTGGGCTTATATGTGTGTGTGTGTTTGTGTCTGTGTGTGTGAGTAAGTGAATGTACATGCAAGGCCATCAGGTTTTCTCCAGGAAACACAATTTCCTTCCTCCCTTTGTTTACCCTCCTGAGAGGCCACGATTTGGAGATTTGTCCGGTAAAGAGAAATATTGTAATGCCGATTAAAGTAAATATGAGGGGATTTATGAGCGGCGGGGAATAAATGGCTTTTGTGCCTCGTCGACCTCCTGCGCTTCAGCGGTGAGCCTGGCGCCACAGATGGTCAAATCAAGAGTGCACAAATCTTCGTTCAAATTTATGCTTTTACTTAAAGATCATCTGGATTTAGCCAAATTTAATCCCGACTCAATGACTCCTACTGGGGCCAGATTTAATCAGAGAGTATGCCTATTACATATTCATCTCCGCATTTCCCCGTCAGATCGTCTTAAGTGCTCTCTCACAACCATTTCTCATTTTCATGTATTGTCTGTTTACAGGGAGTGGACTCATGCATTCATAAATCAGAGCTTTGTGCCACTGCAGTCTTTGTCTCAGCTCCACCTAAATATCTCATGACATAAGTTTTTTTTTATTGTTATTATTTTGTTATTCCCCTTTTTAATTTGTGGCTCTCTGTGAAACAGTGTAAGCAGATATATCATTCGAATAAACAGTTGACTGAGCAATTGCTTTGGCTTGACTTTTAATTGATTTAACCCGATGTTTATGCAATGACTTTACCCCATCCACCCCTCCACTCCCCACCAACCCCCCCATAACAAGTTTTTGCGCACACTCTGAAAAATGAGGCGTCCCCCTCTGTCAGGCCTGGTATTTTTCCGCTTGACTGCACCAGCCCACCCCCCCCCTCCCCTCTCTCTCTTCCTTTTCCTCCCTCCATTCCTGTTCTCCCTGGTGCAGTATCGGCAGGAAACAGGGAGCACGGCTTGAGAGGGAGGGGTGGTGTTGGTAGCGGGGCAGTGCAGGGAGGAGGAGGGGTGGGAGTATGGGCAGAGGTGGCCTACCCCAGTCCCAATGGGACTTTAGGGGAATAATGACCAGAAGTGACCTAATGACTAGTCAACATGTGCTGGTGAGAGAGGGAGAGGGGGAGGGAGGAAGGTCCACGAGGTGGGCCAGGAGTTTGAGAAGGAAATGTGTCAAGGGTTGCCCAGGGCAGCACCTGGGTCCCTCCTTTAGGCCAGTCAGCCATCTTGTGGTCTGGATGTGTCATCAGGGCCCCACACTATAACATCATCCATCATGGCCACAAAAGTTTGGTGTTGTGTGAAATATTAGGTGTTAGGAGTAACTGTGTTTGTGTGTTGGGGGGTGGTCTGTGTGTGTCTGTATGGTTTGTTTATGGTTGGATTTGTGTATGTGTGTGTGCGTGCGTGTGTGTGTGTGTGTGTGCGCGTCCATGTTTGATGAATGGCGATAACTGAGAACTCTGACTCCTCTTAACCCCTCAAGTGGACAGGGGATAGGAGGCATGGATGGAGATGGTGTTCAAATTCTTGTGGGGGGGATGGTACAAGCTTAGCTGCCTGTCAGGAATTCTCTTACACATATACTCACACGGCACAGCACATTTGTTGCTGTCTTGTACAGGAAACATGTTTCCTCAATGACCAGTAGGTGTGGTGATATGATTCATGCTTATCAATGTCTGGATCAAATCAGCAGTCAAAAGAAAGGAAGTTTCTGGAAATGATGGGATGGATGCAAGTACTTGCATTGTGCTTACTCATGATTCCAGTGTTTGTCCTTTTTATGTTTTGCCATTGAAAGATGAGATTCCCTTTGCAATGACTAATATAAGAATAGCCTCTTTGTGTTTTCTGACATGTGGTTTTTGTTGCGCTAGTTTTTAGATCTTATCTGTGGATTGCCTATAATGAAAACACTACATACAGCTGCCTCTAGAATAACAGTACAGATAAAAGTACTTGGCAGAACAACAAAGCATCTTTTGTCTGTTGTCATTTCAAAAGTCTCTTGCTTTGGTAGAACATCAAAAATGCAGTGCACTTACCTGCATTTTCTTGATTGGAGGGATTATTTAATTGCATGAAAGGAATCGTTCTACTGCTGCTTCCATGATGAGATTGGCTGTTCATCTATCATTCGATTTTTTTCCTCCCAGATTCGTCAGGATACAGGTGGTTGTATTCATTGTTGTTTGCACTGAAGTTGTTAATTGGTCTAGACAGTGAGCTGGCTAATTGCTTTTGCAAATGCATTAGAAATGCCTTTCTATAGCTGAGTAGGCAAGCAAACAATGGTGGTGACCCATATGTCTGTCAGCAAATAGGTGCTAATGTTTACTTTTGTTTAAATAGAGTATGCAAGAGGCAAACTGTGAGGAAACTTGCAAAGTTTAAATAGAGGAAAAAGAGAGAGAAAGAAAAAAGAGACAGAGAAAGAGAGAGGGGAGGGAGTGGGAGGTGGGGGTGGAGGCTTTCTCAGACAGCCAGGCCTGTCTGCCGCCCAGAAGTAATCACTAGTGCTAAATACCAGCAGAGGCTCTCTCACACCAGGTGCTGGAATATTTACGAGGCCGGCTGGCTTTTTGAAGAAAGGGAGCCAGGCTTAATGTCCCAGCAGGGGCGGCTGTCGCTCAGGCATAGCCTATCTTCTGTTTGGGTGGAGCCCAAAGTGGAGCAAGAATCTGATGAGATAAGGGTAAGGATATAGGAGGGAAGGTCTGAGGAGAGCCCGACTCTTGTGGAGTTAGGTGTCTATGTCCTCCATGTTTGTGGTGAGATGGCCATTGAGAAGAGCCCGACTCTTGTGGAGTTAGGTGTCTATGTCCTTTGTGTTTGTGGTGAGATGGCCGTGAGTGGTGGGTGGATGGCTCAGACCAGCTGATGCCCACAGGGGCTTGATAGTCTGGCAGCTGAGAGCGAAGGAGTTGGAGAGGTCAGAGAGTATAGGGTTAAGATGGTGATAGGGGTTGGTGGTAGGTAGGGAATCAGAGTCATTTGGAGAACAAAAGGTAGTCAGCTGTGAGGGACTGGGACAGATCTATTTTAAGGACCTCTGTCTCTCTCTCTCTCTGGTGCTGCCTGCCTAGATTATGTTAATGCTGAACGGCTGCAGGACATGTGTTAGATATTTTGCAGGCCATGGAGACTTACCAAGGGTCCAGAGTGGTCCAGGGATGTCTCCATAGTGTGTAATCAGTGAATCTTTGATGTGAAAAACAGATATGTCGCAGCTCTACGAGCTGCAGAGTTCTGAAACTTCAGCACTGAGTGGTTTGTACTAGGATTATGGGTTAAGACAAGGTCAGAGTCCAGATTTTTCCAACATGAATAATTAAACTAGGAAGCGGGCAGTTCCATGGTAGATGGGCTGTTTTTTCACATCCATAATGCCAAAAAAATGCCATACAGTGGTGGTGATGAAGTGAATGATTACATGGAATTTGAGCATTTGCTAATTTTGGCTGTAGAACTTCCATAAAAAAATGTACAAAATATTTCACATAGTCATTCACATCTTACCAATATCATGCATTTTATTGGTGGTATGGACATGACAAAAAGTCACTTTTCTGTGGAATTGCCAATATTCATTCTTTTTTTTCTTTTAAAATGTGAAGAGGACACAAAGATTGGAAGAACACATTCAATGGTTCATTGCAGGATGACCCTGAAAATGTTGAGGCAGCGTCCCCCCAGAGGGTTCAAGCAGGACGTACAAACTGTTCCTGACCCCAGCTTGCCCTGTGACCCTAGTGATACCCCTGACCTCTGCACAAGTGTTAAACATCTAAGCTTGGGGAGCCTCCCTTGCAATGCAGTAAATCTTGACAGTCACACCTGTCTTTTGATGTTTACCTATTTATTGCTACTAAGTTAAGGCTGCACATCCAGCAACATGTTCAACAACATACTTTGTAAATATTGCAATGTATTTAGTTTCTTATAAGACTACCATAAAGACTACTTCTGAGGGTAGCAGCACAAATCAGTACATGTTGTTAATCCCAACCTAACCGTAATTTAATGCTCAAATACATGTTGTATTGAATAATACAAGTGATAATTTACGTGTATTAATCTCCTACTAGCACTCAGTACCCATCTAGTTTAAACTGAGGCTGAAGGCATAAAAAATCCTTCCATTCAGGCTGTCAATATGGCATCCAAGATGTCATTAATAATTGTAACAGACATAAATGTGTTCAGATCTCTTATGCTTGAACATATTTTTTTCTGTCATGCTAATAGCTTAATGAGCCTTAATCTCAGTTTTTTATTATGGCACTATGCTTAGCACATTAAACCGGTCTGTTTGCAGTATACAATATATGGCTCCGGCAAGGCTCTCCTGTAAAGGATTATCCAGAATTTGTCATCCTTAAAAAGCGCTGGTGTTTCATTTTGCTGGGATAAAAAATGAGCCACACAGTCTGCCTGACTGACATTAAACTTCATCAATCTAACAATTTACAAGACAGCTCTGAGGCTATAACGATACTTCACTGAAAGCAGCTTTCCTTCATTAATCTTCAAATATAATCCCTGAGGATCGGCCAAGATGTTGCCCATAGCCTTAAACTGATTCTTTTTCAAGGAGGGCAATGAGCTTGAATCTGTTTAAGTGTAGAATAGGGAAAGTAGATCGCTCTATACTGTAGATTAATAATGTGAAAGCTATCTGTTACCACATCAGTCTAAATAATCAGATCAAAAATAGGTCAGAAGATGTTGTGCCTTAATAACTTAAGCAGTCTTATTGTCTGAAGAACATTGTGTACACACTTAATACTTTCATCCCTTCATGTGCACTGAAAGTGTGTAGCTAAAGTGAAGTTTTTTTGTCCTACTTAAACATCAGGTTTAATATAGCTCTTGTTCTGTTTTCAGTGTTTATTATTGAGCTTGGATCATGTGTACCTTGGGTATTATTGTTATTTTATTGTACACAATAGTGCACAATATAGGGTGACATCTTAGCTTATCTTATCCCTGAACTGAATCCATGTCAGACCCTACTTCAAAAGGCAAACAGCATGTTGAAACTTTGCTCAAAAAAAGATGTATTGAGTTGGCTTAACAGCAGAGTGCAGTCATTATTTTCCATTGAATTTTTACATATGTGGAGAGATTCAGAAGTAAAAGGGCCAGCCTACCATGGCTTGGTTGCCTGCCTGCCTGCCTGCCTGCCAGAGTTGTAATGGAGAGCGTGTTTGAAGGCCTCTCGGGGGGGAGAGAAACAATATGGATTCAGAGAGAGAGAGCGGTACAGACACAGGCAGCATGGACTCAAACCAAGAGGCGTTTAAAAATCGGCGAAACAGCAGGGTCTTCACATCTCCAGAAAAGCACCGAAACTATGCTGAAGCTGACCACAGATGTCAGCACTTCCAGGCTGGAAAAAAGATCTCTCTTCATCCAACTGTGCCTTTTTCCCCTTACAACAGCATATTGATAATAGTCTACTTGAGAAACAGCACTAAAAAGCATTGCGTATAAATGAAGCAATTGGTTTATTCTCTCTTCTTTTAACCAAACAAAATTGTACAACTTCTAAAACTTCTGAAAACTCCTTTGCATGAATCTAACCAGGACTTTTCTAAATATCATGTAGTTTCCATACAGAATATTGAGAATATCTTAATTTAGCCGTGTAGTAATTCTATTTATAATTATACAATCTACTCAGAATGTATAGATTATAACCCCATTGGTCAGCTAAGTAATATTAAACGTGTGAATAAAAATATTGTTTTTGTTTATTTGCCATTCATACAGTAGTGACAGCATCATCTCTACAAAATACTTCGGTCAACCTTTGAAATAATGTCATGTTAAAAAGTGTGGCCTGTATCCTTCAAAACAGGCAATGGCGTTCTTTATATTGTTTGTTTTCCTCCCCGATTGAGAGATCAAATGTAATATTACTTTCTTGAGCAGCAGAGTATTCCACAGGGTGAAACTGTTGGCTAGGAAAAACTGAAGGGTTGGACAAATTAGGCCCTCTGAGCTGGTGGAGAGGTGCGGAGCTGCAGAACTGCAAAATGGAGGAACTGGAGGAAGATGCTACCTTTCCATCCTCTTTGCTCTCTCTCTCTCCCTCTCTCTCTCTTTAGCTCTCTCTCTCTTTGTCTCTAGGTTGGTTTGCTCTGTCTCTGTTTAGCTCGTTGACTTGAGTGGGTGAATCAGGCATGGAGGTGATGCTTGGCCTCCCTAGTCTGGGTAGTTTTCTCTTTATTCAGGAGGCGAAGAAGGGGTGTCAGAGAGGTGCTGTCCCAGGACCAATCCCACCCACCCACTCACCTCCCTCAAATCGACAAGGGGGGAGAGGAAGAGAAAGCGAGTAAATGACAGAGAAAGAGAGAGAGAGAGTGAAAGTGGAGAGTGCTCCTTTCATTTAAGATGGAGAAGAAAAACCACGCAGCCCACGTTGGCCTCCACTGCAAGCCTGCGGCTAATCGAATGGGAGCGGGCCGGGAATAAATCATCTCTGGAGCCTCCCGATATTGAGCCGACGCCGAATAGTGAATCAGTTCAGACAAAAATAAACATCCATCATGCCTGGCACTGCCAGAGCCACAGGGAGGCCGAGGCAGGAGGGGGGATCCGGGACAGCGCTGAGCTCGCTGTGTCTTTAACGTGTTGATTTGTTTAGGCCTGTTTGTTGCACGCTGCACAATGAAGAGCGCCGAGGATCGGGAGTGGGGGTGGGGGTGGGGGTGGGGGGGGGGCTGATGGAGGAGGGAGAGGATTGGGGCCTCAGGACCTCCAAAGTGAAACAGACAGCATGTGGTGAACAACTGTGCGTGCAACATGCTTGCCAAGTCTTTGTTCCTGGGTTATTGTTGTGTTTGCTTGCTGCTGGGTACTTTTTCCTTCTCTCTCGTGTGTGTGTCTTGGATTTTTTGGGGGAAGTTTTAACATGCACACATAGCAACAAGATGGAAAGACATGATTTAGAGTTGAATGTGATGGTTGTTCATATGCCGCAATTCATCCCACTCAGATGCGTCCTGTATACTAATTATATAGGTATTCAGGATAGATACATGACCATTTCCTACTTCTGTTGTGAGACATTATCAAGATAAAAATAGCTGCCTCTCAATGAAATTCAGATGGACCTTATTGTGTCCAAATAAAATCCAGAGGCACATCTGTGACATTTTTATTGCTTCTATTCTTTGATTTTTCCTCTGAAAGGAAGCTGCTTTATACAACCTTAAAGCCAGTGCCACGCTGGATAGATATTTCAAAACCCCACCTCAATAACAATCTTATAAGTAACCGCATCATACTAGAAACCTGTAGAGACCCAGTGGCTGGAAATATGGAAAAAAACTAATTTCTGTGCCCTTATAAGATATCTGTAAGTTTTGCTGACTCAGTGCCAAGTAGAATAAATGTAGGTAATATACTTCTTCTGTATGCCTGTATGAGCTTCAAATAGAAAAGAAAAAACATGAAAATATTTAATAGTCACGATATAATGGTTTTCTTGAGATGGGCATTTGTCAAGAGATGTTTCCATGATGTCTCAGAAAAGAAGGGAGAAAGCCTGAATGGATCCTGCCAAGAAAAAAAAGGAAAAAAAAATAGCTTGAGAAAAAAGAAGCTCTCTCATTCCAGTCCCCAAATAATGCTGGCTCAGACAGGCGAGGAGAACTCGGGGATAGTGCATTGCCCTCTTGATCCCAGGAATTTCATTCCATTAATAGGTCATTGAATTGCCTTATGGGCATTGGTCCTGCAGAGCCCAGGCAGAAAACCCGTCCTTTCAGTGCTGATAGCATTCTGCAGAAGACGGAAACCACGGGCAAAAATGATAGCCATGGAAAGTACATGTTAAGACTTAATCTTTAAACTTTTGTTTATCCTTTTTTCACAAAATTAATGTAAGTAATTAATGATGTGTTTTCAAAGCAGTCGTTGTGTGTCTGTGTGCTGCTTTCCCATCATACCAGTAAGGCGAGCTGTCAGCTATGAAAGTGTTATGAATTATGATTAATTAATCAGTACAGCAAATGTCTTCAGCCTTACTTTTGCAAAAAGTGTTTTCGGTACGGCAGGATCAGGCTACCTCACGGGGTTACTGTCAAATCATCTCCAATATAGCATCGCTGAAAAGCATCCAGCAGAGAGAGACAAAATATTCTCTCAACCCTGAGTAACTTATATTGAAAATGACTTCTGCTGAGTCCCCAGTCTAGGCTGCTGAAGAGATGGAGAGTGAGAGTACTGTGCTATCTTTCGAGTCACTGTTGGTTTGACTCCTTTCTTTTCTTTTTTGCAGTGACACCCACTCCCCTATCTTCTCACCATTTTTAGTCCTTTCTTTAAGCCCTTTTCTTTTCTTTGTCCTTTCATTTGTTTTTTTTCTCCCAACTTCTCCCCTCTGCTTTCTCTTCTCTCTTTCTCTCTGTCTCGGCCTGTGACATAACGGTTGCTGTCAAAACAGATCATTCCCTCACTCAGTCTCTTCCTCGAAACCCACCACATGTCACATGCTGGATGGAATATATGCTGCGCCAGAGACAAGGTCACATTTTGCTGGTGGAACATCGATACTGTGGATGCACATGCCCAGACTTACTTTTTCCTCAGTCAAAACAGGATGAAGTGTTCAGTCTTTATTCTCTCTCCACCTGCACAATTTTCAGCAAGCTTGGCCTTGTAATGAGAACACACAAAGACTTCCAAGACAACTGACTTAGGGGCGTATTATTGGTTTGCTAGTTGTTGATTGTTGATTCAGAAGCTGTTTTGTAGGTTTATTAAACAGAGTCTCTGTGCAGACAGAAAGTCTCAGTGAGACACAGTTTTCTGTTTTGCTAATACAAGGCTTTTGACATTATAATCAGGCAGAGACATATAATATTGGATGTCCACAGCTGACTTAATAATGAGGTACTGCCCACAGTTACAGAGTTGAGTGATGCTTCAAGGGGTCCCTCGAGAGACAGACCCCCACTCCACCCCAGTTGTCCATGTGTGCATGCATGATAACACCCCAGCTGTAACCAGTCACATAATACACAATCACCACATGTTCCCCATATTCGCACATATTCACTCATGAAATGGTGCTCTGGCGCAGTGTAATTAGTCATTGTCCCGTCGCTGTCCCTCGGTTACTCAACAGCTGTGGCACGCCACGATCATCAGTGTGCGATCGTCCTGACATCCGCACATAGCTCCTCCCCACTCTCTCTCTCACACACACACACATACACACACAGAGCACAGCTGAGTTTATTGCAGGGCCTCTTGCACGGCGGGGAGCAAAGCCACTGATTTATCCTAATTGCGCTTGTGTCAGTCGGCAAAAATGGAGACGGATCTGGCATGATTATTAACTGGAAGTGCTTTATGAGTGACTGAGGAAGGGGGAGCGAGATAGACGGAGTTAGCGTTGCGGACGAATCTCCACGTCTTCCTGGGCGTGCATCGATCATAATTTAACAGAGCAGGAGAGACTGAAAGAGAGAGAGAAAGAGAGAGAGGAAGAGAGATAGGCACGAACAGGATGATACAGGATGATGTGTGTCATTCCTGCTGTCTCGTCTTGAACAAGAGGCCGTTGCATGTGGTTGGACACTTCCCTTACCTGTGTTCTTGGCTTGTATTGCTTGCTTGGCTGATATTGCTCATAGTGTGCGTCAGTAAGAATAGTCTGATATCCTGAGAGTCTCAGGAAATGGAGGTAATGAGAGTCTGTCTGATTCACTCTATGTTTGCAGAGTTTGTACTCTAGTCTTTCCAGGACCATATTGGAATCTCTGGAATCACAGACACCACCTTTAGATGCCATCCGTTTGTTGTGTTTCCTCCCTGTGTCCTCATGAGACTGGAGACCATTACATCACTTTTGGAGCATGAGACACTTGGATGTTCTGGCTGTTAGCTTTGGCTAAATTGCCTCTGCCTTCAGAGGCGGTGTCTGATCTTTATCCATCTAAACTCTCTTTGATGGTGTTGCTGTTTGGACCAAGGACCAACCCAATTGGATCTTAATGCTAGTTGAGTAATAGGTCTCAATCTCCAAGAGTAGGATAGGATACTGTAAGGCAGGTGATATCTGAATCGGCCTCTCCCAATATTGCTCCTACTAGCTTGTTTTTCTTTTTTTTTCTTTTTTTTTTCAGAGAAACATTTGGTTTCATATTTATCCAACTGAGCTCTATCACCTTGTGTGTCATGGCTGTTCCCCTTGGGCCCTGCTGTAAGGAGGATGTTTGCTTGGCAAATCCAAGCGTGGTTCCACAGGGGCAGTCAGGCAGGCCGCTGAGCGGAAGAGAGGATATCGAGCCCCATAGCCTCCCAGGTTCATAAAGTGAACCCATCTGGACTTGGCTGAGTGAGCAGGCTCGATATGAGCTTAATATGATTAATTAGGTCTGCGACCTGGGTCAGCAGCTCTGCATAAACTGCAGGGGCACAGTGCAGGCTTAATGTGCTGCACATCCCTCACATCCCCTTATTGATAGTTAAATAATGATCTCATGAATAGGGGAGCGCTCCTGTCGATGGTCCAACAATTAAGTTGTCTAGGAGATTTTTTTTTTTGAAGGTGGTTAGCAGGAATCGGGGGGAAGTGCTCGAGCTCCACATAGACTTTAAAGGAAGGATTTTTGAAGGGCCGTCTGTGCTGTCCTCATTGATTTGAATTTATTTCCCCCAAAGCATCAGTTAGTGTGTGCACTCCTGGGATCGGTGCAGCGAGTTAAGTGGACCCTCATTAATTAGTGGCAGTCCGTTGAACAAGAAAAACATCCTCCTTTTGACATAAAAGGCACCAAAGCATGTAAGTATGATGAATTGTAGCATTGTAACAACAGCTCTGGAAACTACAACAACTTTCCTAGTCAACCATCCAAAATAATAGACACCAGAGGAATTTTGTATAATCAGACATTTTGAAAAACCCCCTCCAAAAACCAAAACACTGGCCTGTGGCTTAGCACAGTTCTGATTAGATGTTTCGCTGTTGAGTTCCTGCAGGAAACTGGAAAAGAACTGTGCAATAAATAGAGGAAATTGTATGGGTTAGCATGGCATGCTAGTCCAATGGCTCAAAATGAGGTTGGACCCCCCCCCCCCCCTCTCTCTCGCTTTTTTTATCCTCCTGGGAGCCCCAGCTCCTTGTTGTTCTCCTAAATTATTTCTGGATTATCTTAATCCCTGACCTGCAGGCTGGAGTCTGATCACAGACTGGCAGCTTTGATGGGTCAGGGTGTCCTGGATGTTTTGATTAAAGTCCTTAGAGCTTGACGGAATAGCGGCATGGAACTCATAATGTCAAAGAGCCATGTCCATTTAGACATATTTTCTGTGAATGACTTCCTGAGTCTAAGCAGTGGCCAAATCCGAGATATTGGCGGCTTGGCAGTACCATACTTGCAAGGGGTCTCAGGGATCTCAACTGTGTTTTTATTTTTTTTGTGAGGTGCTTCGATGCTTTGCCAGGCCAGAGCACATTATCACGAGCCCTAAAGGACTTTATGTCAGTGAGAGTGTGTTTGTTTCTCTCAAAGAGAGTTATCACTTCATTTGGTTGTGGCAGGTGGCAGAGCAGGAAGGTATACCACTCACTGCCCGAAAAGTCCAGGAGTCATAAATATATCAATACCAAGACTTACGGGTCTAATTCCTATCAGTGTCTTTGCAATTCGTCCTGTCCTGATCCCCTAAATCAGTCGTTTTGTCTAAGCTTGCTGACTGACGGTATCATTGAACCTCCTTAACCACAAACTCCATACATACATTTTGCATGCATCTGATATGCATTTACATCTGATCTCCCACATGCACTTTGACCACGCTGTAGTAATGCATCAATATCGCCTGCATTGTGTCAGTGTTTATTGGATCTCATGTTGTTCACATGACTACCGATATGAGAATAATGCAGTTTTGCAGAGCCATGCCATGGATTGTGTTAACACCTACTTAAGAGGTGATCAGAGCAAGCCAGACTACCTCTGGAGGAAGTCTTGCCTGATCCGATTACACGCTGATCATAGTGCATGCTGTGTGTGGTTGCACCTTGTTTTTCCACACTCAGATGAGACAGGATGAGATAAGATATAGGTTGCTTGATAATACAAGGTGTAACTATAGCTCGGTTAATAGTGTGATGCTAAAAAGGTGGCCATAGAATTATATTCCTAGAATTCCTAGTTTGTTGTTTTTTGAAATATTAATTGTGTCTGATATAATAAATGATAAATAACTGTCTGATATGATATTTAACTTTGATTTTGCATTTCTTGAAGTTTGCTTGATTTGCCTTTCTGAAGGCCAGAGAGAAAAAGTAAACTCCATCCATGATTGACATAAAGCTAGACCACTGCCAATCCTCTGGTAAATTCCTCCAAAGCTTGCTCAACCGGGCCATCCAGACATGGCAATCCACAGGGCCTAAGTGATAAATAAGAGAAATAAGAATCTGGCTGGAGCACAGGCTCCTTTAGTCTCAAACGGACTTAGTGCTGGGATCGGATCCCTGGATGCTGGGATGCTGCACAGTGTGTGTGTGTGTGTGTGTGTGTATGTGTGTGTTTGTGTGTGATGTATGTATCTGTGTGTGTGTGTGTGTGTGTGTGTGTTTGGGAGGTGGGGGCGTTCAGAGATAGCAGGCATCGGTTTTAAATTACCTGAGATTGCTTTTGTGGCTCCTGGTCCACTGGAGAGCAGGGGGAAAGACAAGGCGCTCATAAAAGGCACGTTCAGGACCACAGGGGCCAGAGCCAGATGAAAATGCACACTCAAGGGTTTCCAAGCAAGGGAAAATGGGACATGTTAGAGGGCATGTAATTGCAGAATTGGCCTGGGACACAACCCTGCACCCCACCCACACACACACACACACACACACACACATGCATGCACACACACACACACACACAAACGCACGCCATCTCCATTACTGAGGAACCTGTTAGTTGTTTATCTCTAAAGAGTGTGTGAGTGTAGGAGGTGGCTGTACTGTCTATGCGAGAGAAGACAGGAGAGCATTGCTTATGTCTGCTTAAGAGGACATAAGCCAAAACATTGACTCAAAGCAAAGTGGTGCATTTGAATCCTTAATTCGTGCTGGGTTCAAATATCTGGTGATTTTCTGAAGAGCTGTAAAACACAGTTGATGTAATTAAACCATATCTTATCCAAAGGCTGATGCCCATATTGACATATTAATGCTGCTTCGGAAACAGAAAAGTACAAGCTTTTATTGTGTACAACTGTGGACTATATAATAGTCCAAAATGGATATGACTCAGAGGTTCTTTGTTAGCACCAGGTACCCAAACAATCCATCTTAAATCAACATTTTTATTTATTTATATAAAGGCAGAGTCCACAGTAACCAGTAAACATTTCAGCAGTTTTGGGGATGTACCCTTGTGGAGGGCCAACTATAAAGGGCCTTTAAAGTTGGACTTGAGAATGTTGTGGAGCAACCAACTGCGTATGAGAATAGTGAGAGAGTTATTGATTGTGGCCAGTGGCCGATTGCTTTGAAAAAAAAAAAAAAGACAAAATTTTTAAAAATGCACAACGCGCCAGAAAAGAAAGACCATGACACCTCTCTTGTTGGAACCATCTGAAATATTTACAAGCGAAATCTTGTTCCAGCGTTCGCATTGCTTTTGTTTGGTGTGTATGTGTATTTTTTTTCCTCTTTGAAAGAGAAAAAAAGATGACAGGGAAGCATCTATTGATCGAGAAGAGATAGGGCGAGGGAGAGAAGAGAAGAGGAGTCTGGAGAGCTTTCCTCAAGGCCCTTTCATGTAAAACCCAAAATGTCACAGCGAGTGTATATCAGTGTCTACAGCAGACGCCTGTGAAACCGTCCGTACACATACTTTAATGAAGTATTCACCGCAGCAGACATGGCCTGCTGGAGCTTCGCCAAGCCACTTTGCGAGTGCACATCTGCAGCAAGATGGAAAGATCTATCTTAGCACACTTAACCCATGACCATTTTAGGATACATTTAGGATTGATTGAACTGAACTGCCCATTGACTTTTCATTTAAGGCACAGGCAGCATTTGGGACAAACTTTATCCCAGTGATTTTGCTTTGGCAATGTGGACAATGACTGTTTGCTGCCAAGGCATTGATCAATGTGTTGTTCAGCCCACTGGCTGTTTCTGTGGCATCAAAGTGGATCACAGATGATTCAGTGGGAGTGGACATCTCCCTTGGACTCTCTCATAGAGAGCTTGCGAAGAGCCTTTTGCCTACATGAGAATCCTCATCTTTAAACACAGACTTTCCCAAATGACATATTGGCCTGTTACACAGACTCAGGCACCACCTCTCTTGACAAAGAAGAATAGCTTTTTGAAATTCATCTTTCATCTTTAAGCTCTCCCTCTCTCTCTTACACACACACACACACACACACACACACCACACCACACATACACACACACGGGAGTGTTTTTGTTGGCTCTCAAAAAAGCTCAGAGACTGAATCCCTTATGGGTCTCAAGTCTCTCTCCTCTTCTCTCGCTCTCTCTTTCTCTCTCTGGTCTTGTCTGTGTACAAGAGGGAGCACATAGAAGGGGGAAAAAAAGCCCACGTATCCCTACAGTCAAGAAAATAAAGAGAGAAAGTGTGTTTATGTGCCCCTTGTTGAGATGCAATCATGCAGTGTGGTAATCTTAACCCCGGGAGTGGTGAGGGAAGTTGGCGTGATGTCGGGATAGACGCGGCGGGTAGCCTGGAACAGGGCCTGGGCCAGGAGATAAGGGAGAGTGGGGGGGTTATATCTCATCTCCTGACTCTCAGGTAATTATTAAAATTACACCACGAGGAGATCTCCCGTCGGACAAAAAGAGCATTTTATTATGTGCATTTGTGTGTGTGTGTGTGTGTGTGTTTTTGTGTGTGGAAGCGAGACAGTATATGTGTTTTTTTTATCTATGTATGTGTGTTTGGTGTATGTGTGTGTGTGTATGTGCACATGTTTGTGTGGAAGAGTGTGTGTATGTGTATGTGTATGCTGTTATTTGTTTGCTGTGTGTGTGTGTGTGTGTGTGTGTGTGTGTGTGTGTGTGTGTGTGTGTGCATAGTCACTCCATCTGTTTCCTTAAACAGCGTTTCTCTCCCCATGTGGATTTCTAATGACATCCAGCGGGTCGCTCTAAATTGATTGTATCTGGAGCAAAGCGGGAGCTCAGAGCAGCTGATAGTGCTTAGCAAAAGAGCCATCACCGCTGTGGCACACAGGACAAAACAGGCCACACACTGGCCTTAGCCTCTGCCTATGCCTGGTATATCCTACATGTACACGCATGGAGGAAATGAACAACTGTGCTTTTGTAATCCCTACATAAATACCTTAGTGAATGTCTCACATTTTAAAAGTGCATGGGTGCGCATTACACAGTGTGACGCTGTAGTAAACACAGTCATTGCTTCCTCCGTCCTTAGCCTGGCTTGTGTTGCGTGTATGTTTTAGTTATGCATTCAGTGTACGTCTGTGCAATTATTCATAAGTTTAGACATCATCTGTTGATGGAGCCTGAAGGATAAAAAAATGAACGCATTTCATGATGAATAAGAATTAGCTCAGCTGTCTCTCTAAGTCTTGCTCGGAAAAAGTAACAAATATTGGATTTGTTTAAATAATTTGCACGCACCACTGGCCTGGGTTGGGTGTGTGTGTGTGGGGGGGGGGTGATCTGAGTGTCACTTTAGGTGGTGGAGAAGAAGCAAACAACAGAGTTCTGTAAGAGAAGACCGTTTCTCTGATCCTCGCTATGCTACAGTCACCGTCAGCATGGACGTGATGACAGCTTTCTCCCCATACAAGTGTGTAAATTACAGGCAACCGCAAGTCACTGCATCTTTACCCTGAGAAGGTGTCAAAGTCTTATGCTGTCAGTAAATATATTTATACTGTAATTTTTTTCAAGGAATTGACTTGCATCCATTGTCAAAATAAAAAGCAATGAGCTAGCACTCTTGGGTATATGTGTGACAAGGTAGTAAACAAAGCAAGCGAATAGATTCATCTTTCCATGTTAAAAATATGCACATGTGGGTGTTGTAGCTCTGATCTGTTGTTCAATTCACAGAACCTCACGCTGTGCTCTTGTGCTTACATTCAAGCTGTCTGTCTTTCTCTCCTTGTTATTTATACTGATGTGTGCGTTGTCAAGTTGGGCTTGTCACTCGTTTGAAAATGGGGTATAAAAGTATTCCTGGTCAAACCAGTGAAGTTAAAAGCCTTGTGTGTATTTACAATAATCCTAGTCAGTGAATATAAAAAAAATACTCAGATAACGGTCAAAAGTGATGGTGATAATGATGATGAGGATGATGATTCTACTGTTGCTACCAATTAAGCCAAACTAATGACTGCCATTGAGTTTGCCTGACTTGGTCAGGTTGGTGTTGGAGGCGTCATGGATGGATTCTGTGCTGTGGATGAAGCACAGAAGGTATGAAATGATATCATAGCATGTAGGTTTGTGTGGTGGTGAGATGTTTGCTAGGGAATCAGCAAAGGGAGCAGTTTTATCTTAATAAGCAAAATTACTTTGCCCTTAGTTCACATGTTTTTGATGTTGTGTAACTCTTGTGTAAGTTGTTGTATCACTAACATGCCTCTATTTTTGTTTTATTACAGGTGATTGCAACTTCGAAAGACCCTACACATCTTGTGGCTACACTCAAGGCAAAGATGATGACTTTGACTGGGAACAGGGAAACACCAAGGAAAGACCTTCTTCAGATCCATGGATCCCATCTGGTATGTGTATGAGTAGAAGGCTAAGAATAAAATCATTTTCATCATCATTTTCTGTAGCTTAATAAAGATTTTCAAGAAGGGTAACATATGAGAGTAAGCAGTAAAGAGTTTGTTGTCAAACCATTGCTAAGGCAATTACAACATGAAAGTTGAAGTGCCTTGAGCCAAAATGGCTGCCGTTTCCATCTTCTCTCAGGAGAATGCAACTGATTTATACCCTGGCCTTCAGTGGCCTGTATTCTTTGTCTTGACCCATTCTCTCATTACGTCTCTTTTGTGCGTCCTGGAATTCATTATCCTTCCTGAGACACAGACAGTGATTGTGTCTCCACTGTTGATAAATGTTGTTGTGATAGTGACCGCTATGACCTCTTGCTGGTGGCCTCCTCTTGCCTTGTTATGTGGGTGTTATTTCATGTGAACAAAGAGGCAGTACTATGCTTCTGACTGACGAGTGTACATCATTGGCACACTCTTTTATGTCCATAAATGTTTACACATTGGAATAAAAGACATTGACTAAATATAGTTCATGGTTATACATTCATAATAACAGCCAATACATTTTAATTAGTTGCCAATTTCCACAAAATATTCTAATAGTTGTATCATTGGCCTGAAATCAACCAAATTGGGAAGGGCAGATGGTGAGGCTTTGGATGAGGGATATTTTAGCAATTGCCTCTGTTACTGCCTACATGAGATGCATTTTGCAGCACAGCTGTTAAACTTTGTTCTTTTTGATTTGCTGGCCATGGATGACTTTTCTCCTAAATCTTATGCGCAACCATGCATAACTGGCGCATCGAGTAGCCTCCGCCCAGCTATCAGTGACAGGGCCAGAATTAATTGCAGACACCCTACTAATTTCATCTTGCCTCCGTCGGCACGTTCAGTGGCCTCCCTGAGAAATTACCTGACAATGGGAGCGTGGCGGTGTGTGTGTGTGTGTGTGTGAGAGAGAGAGTTAGGGGGGTGGAAAAGAAGAGGGGGAAGAGGAGGTGTTTACTTTTTTTGCAGAGAATTGATTTATGTCGCATCAGGGGGGAGGCCATAGAAGGTTAAACCTTGGCTCAGCGGAAGGGCACCGACCTACACGACTGCGCTTCGCCCCTTGCTTAATGCGCTGTCTCTGCTGCGTTGCACCCGTGTCAGCCACATTGGAGCGAGACCTACATTTGCATCAGAATGGCAATATTGTTTCAAGTCTCGGGGGCGTTCTGATGAGTTGGAAAAGCAGTTTCTTTCTGATTGTCTGAATTGAGAGCAATTAGTCAAAAGGGCTCTAGTCCTGTCCTCTTTCAAAAAGCCCCTGCTATTACGAATTGCTCTGACTCAATATCATGCAATGATTTATGCCCGGCATGATGGCCGCTCAGACCCCAGCACTGAATCAAAAAGCTCTTTGTTTCCCTCCATTAGACTGACGTTGACAATCTTTAAAGCCCAACTTGGCTGGCTCAGACGAGGAGCGAAGGCACTGTAATTGAAGTATGTTTTATTTTCCTGCTCAAAGTAATCGATGCTTGCAGCTCCCCTTCTTTCTATTGACAGCAATCATGAGCCATTTTTTCTCCCTTTGTGACTGTGCTGTAGGTCCATTCAAAACTGTATTTGATTTAGTCAAGTGTTTAGCACTTTTTTTCTTAGGGTGATGATGTGATGTGTACCATGTTGTAGACTGGGCAGCATTTGGGTCCTTAGCTGCCAGGTTCTTATCAAAGGAGAAAAAAAGAAAAAAGAAATCTACCATATTATCTCTCAGTCTGACCCCTACCTCCACCTCCCATGGAGCAGATGACATGACATCCTCGTTGTCCAGCCAGGCTCGCTCTCTTGGCTTCATGTGATTAGCTCCCTGCCTGGAGACGACAGCCGCTGTTGTACTGCTATCACCGGGCATTAGCGCACTGATTACAGCCTGTCCGCCGGCTTCATTACCAATCACATGAGCTCTGCCCGAGAGTGCTGAAAAAGACCCAGGAAAGGAGAGGGAAGCAAGAGATTGAAAGCTGGATGTCAGGGCAGAGGGTGGATGATCTTATTCCACCATGGTACACCCTGAACCTATCTGCCTCTAGCCCTCTTTGAAGAAAAATGTGTCACTTAATTCATGTTACTGTATGACTACGAGTGTCTTGGGGGAGGAATCAGTCTGGGAAGGATGGACTTGAAATGGCCATGTCTTTTAAGTGGACCCTTGTGTTTGTTGTTCTTCCAACCTTTAACCTGATACTGTGTTTTTTTTTGCCAGATTATACTGGAGTCATTGAAGTGGAGTCAAGTCGGCTCTCTGAGCTAGATGAGCTCATCTGTCCTAGTGTACTCTTGCGTGGTGAATGGGTGGGTCCCAGCAGCAAGTTGTGTGTCTGTATCAGATTACTACAGCGCACAGTCACATGCTGAGGGGAAGAGATGGGAGTGTGTGTGTGTGTGTGTGTGTGTGTGTGTGTGTATGTGTGAGTAATGGAGGGGGGGCTGGGAATGGTAACTTCAAAGCATTCTCTGGCCTCTCTCGCATGTAAACAGGTGTAGACTGTTCACTGCTAACCGCTAGCGCCCTAACAACCCTGATCCACCCACATTAGGCAATTTGTTTCCTCTTTATTTAACTAGCAAGATGGAGTTCTGGTGCCCTCTGCCAGATCCGTTGGCCAATCAAGCAGATAGTGCTGTAAATCCAGACGCTCCTCGTTCTCCATTAAAGGCCTGAGATTGACTGGGAGCTGTTTGTAACAAGCCCGTAATGTTATCAAGAGACCCCGGAGAGCCTCAAACTTCAGAGAGCCTTTATTGTTCCTGGATGGTTAATGCAGTTTCACACTTATTACAGTGTTTATGCCTGACATTAATCTCCAATGAAGCTTTGGCACTGCGTTTGATGAGAGAGAGAGAAAGAAAGAAAGACAGAAAGTAAGAAAGAAAGAAAGAAAAGACAAATAGCTTCCTGTCTAAGCTAAATGTTAAAAACATAGTCACCCCCTTTCTTCTCCTTCAGATCAGTGATCAACCAGGAGTTGGTAAGGAAGTTATTCAGAGATGGCAATGTGGGGATCCTATGGAAAAAAAGCCATTTCATTCTTGTGGAATAGGGATGACTCTGATGGACAATAGCTCTGCATTCACCCACTCTTCTCCTCAACTGACAAATGAATTGGGCATATTTGAATTTGTGGCATCTCCCCTGAAAGGTGTGTGTGTGTGTGTGTGTGTGTCTGTCTCTGTGTATCTATAATGGCACTGTCTGTAATGGCACTGTTTGGAGACTAAGTGGGGAAGCGGGAGCCGTTCGTTCACATTTCCTCATGCAATGGAAAAGCCTGAGTATCATTTCACTGGGGGAAAGAGGAACTCATTCCAAAATGTGATTATCAGCGCAATGAGCGTGTGTGCTTGCTACTCATCCATCAGTGTTCTACTAGCTTCTCAGCAACACACTCACTCAGAAACCTTGGTGGAGTTGTCTCACAACTAAAACTGTGTCCGTGGGGTTTTTTTTGTAAATGTGTATGTACATTTGAGTGTGTGCGTGTGTGTAAGTGGATTTTTAGATGTGAAGTGTATAGTGTGCATTAAGTTGGTGAGAGGAAGCTTCTCTAACCTACTGTATGTGTAAGAGAGATTATATACATCATGATTGTGTCTTTGGATGTGAATGTGTGTGTGTGTGTGCGTCCCGTAGTGCACATTTTTCGAGCAAGTACCCAATTCATCCTCATGGAAGTCATTAGAGTGAACAGTACACAGATCAAATGAGTGAAGCTTGCTGCGATGACTAACATGTTATTTCCGTGTTGCGTAATACAATTAGCATTTTAGACAGTGGAGGGCAAAGTCAGACTTTCTGTGCCAACACTGACTCTGCCGTCACTTCTAATTGTACTGCAGATAGTTACTTCCCCACAAACCTGTGGGAACAGAACAACATGACGGTCAGTTATTGTTTGCGTTGCATTATCCTACTGACTACTCTCAGATGTATATCCAGCTCAAATGCAACACTGGTGACCTTTGTGACTCCTGAATAGGACTATGTGTTATCTAAGGAATGCCCCCGGAGCTAAGCTAAAATGAACAAGTGCACAGTTGAATGTCTGAAATTAACCCTACTACCTGCCAACAGTTTAAGTGAAAGGTATTTAGCAATTGCTTCCTGATATGCACAGTTATTCTAGGTTAGTGTATCTTTTACAGGGGGAAATGGCTGCCATGGCCTAAACTTATCAGTGATTTATTGGTGCCTAGGGACACCTGTCGCCGTGTTGTGACACCGTGTACGAATGCATGCCTGTGGCAGTTACTGTGCTATGTTGTGTGAACTAAAAGCGACCTGAGACCCATCTGTTGTCGCTCACTCTAAGCACACTGGACTGAAGGCGTGAAATAGCATGGGCGCTACGTATGCTCCTTCATTGAGCAACCTTGCTACAGTTGCGGAAAGCTCAACAATCCTGGGCTGGGTTTAGCGAAAGCATCATAAGCCTTTGTAGTTTGGAAAGCCTTTCTAATGAATGTCTTTGGTTTTCGGACTACCTCCAGAATCCATCGTTGCTTGAGAACACTGTGAAAACACTTGCAGATTTATGATCTGTACTGTTTATGCTGTACGAGTATGTACAGGAAACACAGAACTACTAAACCCACATTTGCAAAATCAGTTGCAGAGTGCATGGTAAGTGCATGATCCATCAGTAAAGGGAAACCTGGCTCTGTTTCTTTCAATGCTCTCCCCCTCGTCTGATTTCCCCACCTCTATCTCTACCAAAAGCCCCCAACCCCCATCACCACCATCACCCTTTAGGTGGCCTGCCACCCACTCATCCACCTGTGTCACCTCCAATCGGATTGCGAGAGAGCGTGCTTCCTTGGCTAAGCTCCTGAAAAACAATAATCTGTCTTCTGCTAGCCCCCCCCCCCACTTTTTTTTTCCAGGCGACGTTGAAAAAGAAGAGCCCCTTTCAGAGCGAGCTGCCTCAGATTCTGGCACGCTTGTCACCACGGAGGCTGTGGGTGGACTGTCAATAAACACACACCACAAATTAATGTGGAAAAGACTCACAGTCAAAGAATGTTTGCTTTCTTTCCAGGGTTTTTGAAATGTTATTATTTTTGGTCGTACACATGCACACGGTTGCATTTTTTTATGCCTGTAACTATAAGCCCCTCTGTAAAGATGTAGACTTAAAAGGTTTTTGTTTTGACAAAATCAAAAGCCTGTTATTAATTATATTTTATAGGTTAATCTGAGGTTAAAAAATTTAAAGCATTATTGAGGTTTACTACTTTGATGCCTGTATCCAGTGGGTAACATGCAGCCATATTGTCTAGATCTTTTTTTGAGTGGTTGAAATGTAGGATATCTATGAGCATCGTTACACTGAATCAAATTCAAGGCCTATGGAGTTGCAAGGCGCATGTCTCCGGTGCATGTCTCTTTGCCACAAGCAGAAAAAAGCGAGGGGAATAAATTTCTTTTCAAACGCTCTGGCTCCCTAAATGCTGAATGATCTGCTTTGAATTCTGCTCGGAGCTCGTGGGATGCAATGCGTATCCGTCACACCCGCATCCACAAACAGGAGTCACAGCGACGACACTACGGCAGGATAGTCTCTGCCTTTCTCTTCCTCTGCTCTCCTCTCCCCTACACTCGATTCGCTCCGACTGTAAAACATCACTTAATTCGCATGCGGAAAAAGGGTGAAAGGCAGGCGCGAAACAGAAAAGGCGGCCGTCTGGTACCTGGCCAGAAGACATGGCATGAGCCAGAACCCCACGCGTGCGCGTGAATCGCAGGGTAAATTGCGATACAGGCGGTCCCCTGCTGGGATCGCTGGGCTTATTAATATTTCAAAAAATATGGCGTGTTATCAGGGCAAACACAGCTGCTCCAAAATAAATAAAGTCAAAGATGCAGTTCGTCGGCTGTACACGCTCTGTCTTTCATGTGGACCCTCGTGATAGCACAGACAGAAAAAGCCATTGTGTTGTCACACCGACCTTTTCAGTTTGTGTGTGTGTGTGTGTGCGCGTGCGCGTGTGTGTGTGTATTTGCACTGAGTGTGTGTTAATCTGTGCTTTGGCGTGCAACAGCCTCAACTCAAAAAAAGATTGGTATGCATGCTCTAAAGTAGCACATAAAAAGGAGTCCTATTGCTATATATTTAAATAGGAAGCCATAGGCAGCCACTCTTAGCAGACCTCTCTAGTAGTGTGCTAGCGTGGAGGTGCTACTCTGCATATAAATTTTTATTCTGTGTATGAGTTGCACACCTTGGCGTTGAGCAACCATGCAAATTTGGGCACAAAACAACAGAGTCTATTAGGAGACTTTGGAACAGAACACTGGATCCTCTCCTTATTATTAATATGTGTGGATAAATGGGTGCCCAGTCTGCCTGCCAATGTTTTCAGGCAACAATCTGGCTTTGAGACCCTTAATTGGACTACAGTGCGCCACCGGAGAAGCTGCCTCATAATTATCACTTAGCTATCACAGAGTACATCGTATTGCACCGCTCGCCTGAAAACCACCTGTCTCAGCAGCGTTGCTTCCTGTGTCCCTCTTCACAAATGCCTATTTAAATGTTCCACCTGCAAAACATGGAACTGGACCGTTGCCACGCCTCTGATTCTCTCACTTAAGGAGCCCAAACCGCCAATATCACCAGCATATGGGCCATTATCTCTGTCCTGCTGCTATCAGACAGGAACCATCAGACATGCCCAGTGTCCCTATGACTTCTGCTGCCCCCTCCCTCCAAAGAAAAACACACATACACCCTCATCCCCCCCCCCCCACCCCCACAATTGCCCGCCAACCCTCAACCCCCTGAAGGGATGGCTGAGCTGCTGGTTGCACCCGGTATAGCCTCGGAGCAGCAGTTAATTGCTTGGCCAATGTTTGTGGAGTCGCTTTGGTGGCCCTTGGCAAGGTTTCAGTGAGCATTATGCTGAGCAGAGAGATGGAAATGAGATGTCGGTGGGGATAGAGGTTGGGAGTGGGGTTGGTGAGGGCCTGTGTAGGAAGTGGATGGGGGCTGGCGATTGGGGGGGGGGGGGGGTGGATGGGTGGACAGTGTCCCTTTGGGGAGATGACACGATACTCATCTCGGGGGCTGAGGGGAGTAATTGGGAGCGGTGAATGAATAAAGATGACTTTATTACATTACAGCGGGTCAGAGCACAGGCTGGGCCCGGCATTCAAAAGAGCCGTCTGGTTTGTGGCGGTGTTTGTGTGTGCTTGTTTTTGTGTGTGGGTGTGTGTGTTTGAGTGCTCGCCGGGAGTGCATTGTGTTGTTTAGTCAGTGCCCTGTTGCAAACAACGTCAATATGCTGAAGCACATTTCCGACATGGCCCCATGCAAATGCCCTGTTTATGTTGTGCCGAGACACATCGAGGAACAAACAGCATGACCCCCACAGAAACTAAACCTGAGCTGAATACTAAGAGACATATTTTAGACATTTAAAAATCTTGCAGGCCTTGAGGCCCCTTTTAGAAACAGTCCCACTTGTTTTATTTTTTTCTCCTTTTTGATTCAAAATGACCATATCTCTCTCTCTGAAAGCATACAAGCCAGACAGATGTCAATTAGTTGATATTTCCATTACAGAGGCACCTAGAGCTGGTTATCCAGAGTGACTCAGTGTGGCATCTCTGTGAAAATAAAAAGTGCCCATTTGTGAGTCTGAAATGGCCTGTTGGAAGTCAGCTAATTTATATGTAGTCATTGTTCAGCTAAGCACTCGACTCATGTGTGAGGCCAATTCAGTCTGCATCGATTGACTTCACTGGGGGGTTGGCTTTGAAAGTTGATTGAAGCACGACTCAGAAAAAATTATGTAAATAACAGAGTTGAATACAAGACAGGCCGTCCTTACATGGTCATTTAGGATGTAAAACATAAAAATGGGTAACTGCTCAAGCCAAGGACATCATAGGAGAGAGATTTGAGATTTTATGTTGGTGTCTCTAGCTCTTTCTCTTGCTGTGATTGTGTGTGTGTGTGTGTGTGTGTGTATGTATGCATGTGTTTGCACATGTGCCTTTGTGTGCATGTGTTTATGTGTATTGTTTACTCTCATTGGCCCAGTCTGATTACAGGTTTGGCTTCTGGCGTGACTGGAACCAAGTTGAACATACAAGCTCATATGCCTCACTGCTTTTCCATCACAGCTCGATCCGGCATTGGACAACCTTCCCCCCTCAGATAGACACAGATAGACGTCAGTTTGGCCTGACATCCAACACTTGTTCCAGCGCTTGTTCCCCTCCTCCGACACACTTCCACGCTCTTTAGCTAGTGATGCACCATGTGTTTTCGTGATCCTGTTCGAGTGGCCGGTGCCTATTTGATCTATTCAATCCACCTAATTGGATTGGCATTTCAATCTGAGATGGATTTTATTGAACCACAACACTTGATACTTGGTAGGCTTGGGTTGCATAGTTTTTTTTTGTTTTTTTTTTTACATTTTTTTTTTGTGAACAGCTTTCAATGAGTGTTTTTAATTCACTCAGCCAGTCCTAGTAGGGTTGCAGAGTGTTTTGGAGAGGGTTGGAATGCAATGACCAATTTGTTTCCCAAAAAGCAAATATCTATGGCAAATTTTGTTTGCCTCTCCCCAACCTGCTCTCTTTCTGGCTCAGTCTTTCTCTCTGTTAATGCGAGTGTTTTGCTTTTGGCTTAAATTAACCCATCTATCCTTAGGGCTCTGTAGCGCGCCCAGAATCATTTTGTTGTTAGTGCACAGCATTAAAAATCTATTTGTGCGGGTGGGAATGTGTCGGGCAGCGGATGCCAGGGAAACCAAGGTTAATTTTCCATGTCAGGAGGACGTTATCAGTGGAACCACATGAATGGGAGAAGACCCCCCCCCCCCCAAGCACAGACACACACACATACACACACACACACACACACACACACACACAGAGCAATACATTCTCTCGCCCCTTATGTGTAACATAACGTCACTCCAACCCTTTGGAAAGTGTCAGGAGGAGGTTGGGGTTTGGTGGGGGGGGGCAGACATTAATACAGACAGTTGCCACGGGGACGGCCTTTGATTACAAAGCCACCTATCAGCACGCACATGGGCGTAATTAAAACTCAGCCCACTAATTCCACACAAACAAACAGCGATAATGCGACAGAGCAGCCGGTGGGAACCCCCAAACCCCCCCAACACACCACACACACACACACACACACACACACACCACAATCCCAATCATCCCCTGCTGAGGTCTGCTCCTGCCTAGTGTGTAGAAGTTCATTATGAGACTTTGAGAGTGTGGAGAAGCTTGTCAGTGGATGTGTTTGTGTGTGAATTGTATGTAAGTGTATGTATGCCAATGGTAGTTAATGTGTAAGTGAGTTGGTATGTAAGTGTATGTATGATTATGGCAGTTGATAGCCTAGTGTCAGTTCATGTATTTTGTTTGTGTGTGTGTGTGTGTGTGCGGGCGTACGTGTGTGTGTGTTTGTGGTGTTTGTCAGCCAAGAGTCTGGCTCCATTCTTAGTTTGCCACAGTTTGTGAAAGTCACCCCTCTCCTCCTCCTTCTCCTCCGCCTCTTCTTCTTCCTCTTCCTCCTCCTCTGCTCTGCTCTGCTGCGCCTCACATGGTCTCTGCACCCCCTGTATTGTGAGGTGAGACCCTGGGACAGGACCTAGAGGTGGTGGTGCCACCCCCATCTCTGCTAATAAACGGAAGGGAAAGCTCTCCCTGGTGACAAAGTGCAGCAAGACACACAAGCAGCCATCAGAAGCTGTTGCTATGCCTGAACCTTTGTCAGAGGCTCCTCTCTCTCTCTCTCTCTCTCTCTCTCTCTGTCTCTCCGTCAGCATAGGGAGTGTAATTTGGGATCGGAAAGGTGGGTCAGTGTTTTGATTCGATCTGGGCCTTGGGGTGGAGGAATGTGTCACACGAGGGCAGAGTTTGGAAGTGGACACGCACACAGACACACAGAAATACACACATGCATGCACGTGCACACACATACACACACACACACACACACACCATCCACAGCCATCCACCCATGTGCACACACACTCACACACACACACACAAAAAGACTGCACATACATTCATACAACTGCACAACACAAGCTCAGCCGAGCTGGTGATCAGGCGCAGTGACCTTGCGGTCATATGATTCAGTGGTCTGCGGATTTTTTTTTACCTCTCTCCGCCTGTGCACTGTTCTTTAATTGAGGGCTGCAGCTGTGTGTGTGTGTTTGCGTGTGTTTGTGTGTGTGTGTGCGGCCCAGCACTATGCTGGAACAGGGGAGGTCTTTCTTTGGAATCGCACAAAAGCGGGAGAAACACACATACCACCAATGGTCAGGCAGGCAGGGCAGGCGAGACCCAAGGGAGGCCAGACGATCGGTTTAATGAAATAGCAGTAACATTTCCCTCCTTCCAGGCCGTGACACACTTAGCGAGAATGAGCAGATCCATAGTAATGAGGTAGAGGAGAAGAGAAACACCTGCACATTCTCTCAAGACCAGATCTCATGCTGTACATGCAGTAAGTATATCGACTACAGACAAAGCAAATTAATAACTTTTCAAATGATGCCATCCCAACCCATTGTACACTGGTTTATGTGTGTACAAGTGGTTAGAGTTTTAGAGAAATTGAATGTATTTATCATGTCAGGTCAGTATGAAATAGGGTAGTATTTTTTTTAGGATAGCTATTCACAGTCCACGCGTTTTTTGCAATGCCTTGCATCAAGTCAAAAGTCATCAAAGGACACCAGCTGTATACATTTGCCCATTTTAAGTTGCTGGATCAAAGCGATTATTTCTGTCCTCAGCCAAAATGACACAGAACAGAAAATAAAATGCATTACTCTCTCTAAATCTAGCCTTGCTTTATAACATTAATGCCTCACGGGACGATTCCATTGGAGGAAAAAAAAGAGAGAAAACAAAATCTGGGGCTTCTACGTTTCCCAAAAGTGTTTCGACCGGCTGTGTTCTCGAGGCTTGTGAGCAGCATTAAATTTGTCTGATTTTCCAGACGCTGCGTCCAGCGGAGCCCCCTCTGACCACCAAATGGAACTTGCCAGCGGTGGGCTGTTCAATTTCACCCGCGCCGCTCCGCTCGCCGACTCCTGGAGAATTACAGCCCGAAACGATGCACTCGACGGGAGCGGAATGAGGCTCGGCTCCGCGCTCAGGGGGGTGTTCGCTCAGCTCCGCTCTCCTCGCCCACTGCATTAATTAAAATATCAATTTGTGGCCCCCGTGTCAATTTACGGCTTATTCCTGGCTATCTCTGAGCCCAGCTTCTCGGAGCCGCTACTGCTCAGCTCCAAAACAAGCTTACAGCCTAGTGGTTCATTTGCCGCGGCGCATTACCTCTTAATGTGCATTTCTTCCTAAAATGGGGCTCTGTAAGGAACTGGATGGATAAAACTAGGGACTGTGTGTTTGTGCATGCATGTATGTTTGAGTGTGTGTATGTGTGTGTCTATGTGCGTATATGTGTGTGTGTGTGTGTGTGTGTGTGTGTATGTATGTATGTTTGTGTGTGTTTGGGAGTGTGCAAGTTTCCTCACTAACCAATGAGAGCACCACGCATTGACAGTGAAGAGAGTGTTTGGTTGGCAGTTTGCTAAAGAGGGAGAGAGAGAGAGAGGGAGGGGAAAGGATAGGGGGAAATAGGACTTGTGGTGTGTGGGATGCTACAGCAGCAAGGCAGACACCAGACTCTTTTTTTCTCTTTTTTTTTGAATCTGTGATTTGTTGCTCGGTCATGTCCCATAAATCAGCATGCCCCGTCATCAAAGTTGAGGTGGGGGGTGGGGGTGAGTGGGTGGGGGTTGCGGTGGATTGCCAATGTTCTAGACTCCAGAGAGGAGAAGACGACCCTTTGCCTGAGGTCGAAATATTTCACAAAGGCAAAAATACCTCCCCACACCTCCTGAAAAATAAATCACTCCCATTTGAAATTGACCTCTTGACACACACCACCATTTAGATAATGTGACTACATGCCCATAACCACCATTAGGAGAGAGAGAGAGAGAGAGAGAGAGAGAGGATGGTTTTATGGCCTGCATAGAGAAGCTGTCTAGAAGACACCTAGCACTGTCATTAATATTCCAAGGTTGATCTGATCTCTCTGTAATTATTCTATAGAGGAACCACTGAACACCTGATGGGATCCAAGTGTTAGCGGCTCTCCTCGTTGGCAGAATCCCTTTTGTAGGCCACAGATAACTTGAGCCAATTACCTCTGATCAGCTTGAAGAGAGCCAAAGTGTTTTTAATGGTAATAAATGCGTCCGGTAACGGGAGCCTTTCATCGGCATCGGCGTAACGAGACAGAGGCTCCAGACGGGTCTGTCACTACATCTGGCCTCATCCTCTGTCTCCAGACTGCAGCCTAGATCCAAACAGCGGCACAATTACCACCCATAATTTTGACTTTAGCGTGTAAGAGAAAGACGGGGAGGATGGCAGAGGGTTGAAAGGAAGTCCTTGGGAGGTGAGGTGTGTGGTGGTGGTGGTGGTGGTGGGGGGGGCTTGCTGTTGAGAGATGTGTGTGGATGGAAGAGAAACTGAGAGAGAGAATGTAAGTACTCTGAATTTTTTGTGTCGAGAGAGAGAGAGACTGCGACTCTCAGGCGGTGCAAAGAACAGCTCATTATCGTGAGGCTAAATTAAACAAATCAAAGAATTGCCAGCTGATTAAAGGAACAGGACTTTCATTTAGTCAGCCCGCTCTCCGGTTGTCAGAGATGGTGCCATGAAGTTCTGGAAAGGTGTATATATGTGGGAGGGTGTGTGTCTGTCTGTCTGTGTCAGTGTGTGTGTGTGTGTGTGTGTGTGCATGTGAGTGTGAGATATATGGGTAGAGAAGGAATATTCTCAGTGTGAACAGTTTTTTTTTGACATTTGTGTGTTAATTACAAGAGTTTGTATAGCAAGTTAGTAGATTAAAAAAAGGGAAATTGTGTATGCCTAAGTGCACTTAACAGAGCCGTGAGTGTGTGTGTGTGTGTGTGTGTGTCTATGTGTAAGAGAAAGAAACAGCGTCTGTATGTGCATATCCAGTTGCATAAAAGAGTCATGCATTGAGGCATAAGCTTCTGACAGCACACCAGACTGATCCAGTTAGTCTGTGCCGAAGGCGAGGAGATGGGCACATCATCTTGCCTCCAAAGGACGTCAGAAATCAAATCAGAAGATTTTTTCGCTAAATCGAATCAGTTCAAAAATGCTGAGATCTCCCTCGAGGACGGGTCGGAGGGAGAGGAGGTACGGTGAAGGTGAAAACAAGCGAAGAGGAGAGAGGAGATAAGTGAAGAGAATGTACCTCCCCCATATACACACCCTCTCCTTCCCTTTCTAAGTGAAGAAGCGCAAGAACGATAACCCCCCCATCCCCCCCATTACACACACACACACACACACACACACACACTCACACACACAGAGGCCCCACCCCAACCCTCTGGCCCTCAAACCTTTTGGCAAGCGAGCTAAGAGGTGAGGACATGGGCGCTTTTAGAGGATTAGGACTAAATGGAAGTGTTTGCTGATTGATTCCAGACGCCTGGGATGCGTTAGGGGGAACAAGATGGCACCGAGCTCCCGGCTGTACAGGTCTCTCTGTCAGAGAAGAGAAGAGGTCCCCTACAAACTTCCTGACCACAGAGAGGTTGAGTGAAAATGATAGCCCATATTTATTTGAGCCACTGTCTGGATGCATGGATTGATTGCGCTCAAAAAAGAGTGGAAAGAGACAAATCATCTAACTTGCTGACGAAAAAACTGTTAATTTCACTGCCCTCTGTAATTGAGGGGGATGTTAGACCAAACAATGAGGAGAGGAAAATGGTGATCTTTATCAGCAGGCTTTGAAATGAGACCCTATCATCGTCCTATCATTGTCCTATCAGTGAGTGGTAACATGCCTGGAATAGCTGAGATGAGGCCTGATAGTGCTTGCGACCTGTATCCTCAGGAGCTGATTGATTTCAGCAGGTCTCTTTGTAAAAAGCAAAGCCCTCTGTAAGCGACCCTGTAAGGAAGCCACAGTGGATGCAGGGCTTGAAAGTTTGAAGACGACACTCCCACGCTAGCTGATCCCCTGAGCATCCCAAGGGGATGTCTGATACACACTATTGTTTTGTTTTTTTCTATTTTTTACGCTGGAAAAAAAGTGTCTATCTACTTCACTGCCCTCCACTTCCCCCTTCTTTACTTTTCTTTTTCATTTTAAACCTCTGCAGGCAGTTGGCCTTAGAGGAAGCAGATGGTAGGTTCTAGAACGTTTGTCGGAGAAACGCTGACAATCCACGGAAACCATCAAGAGTGAGACAAAAGAAGCAGGCAAGCAGGAGTGTAGGGCACCTGGACGAGGAGCTGCATCAGAAAGCCTGCACTGATGCCGTAAATAATTACGCAGTGGTGTGTCTCCTTCACAGTCAGACACTGATGAGATGTTCACACACAATAGAGTTAATGGCTTTTTATTTTTATCTCATTATTTCAACGTTTTGTTGTTTTTTTTCCTTTTTCAGTGTTCAGTGAAAATCTGACTGCTTCCTGTTCAAAATAACCCAGACATTATATTGCAATATTTAAGGTAATGTCATGAAAGGTGGACATAATGTGCACTCTTTCTGGAAGTAGAAATTGCTTTTAAGGGAAAATGGTATATTTAAAGTTGTGTCGTTAAAAAGTGGAAGGATTTGTCACAATGAAGAAAGTCTTGCATCAGCAGGGAGTTGAGAGTGAAGGCGGGTGTTTGACTGACAGCTTCATGAAAGCTCAAGACCTGTGCTCACCTAAGAGGTAGAGATTTGAACCTCAAGGCATGGAACACCTGCTGAAACATTATTTTTCCTCCTCGTTAAAATTTAAAAGGGATTAAAAGATGGAAGAAAGTACTTGGAGAGAGAGAGTGCAGTTGAGAAGGGGACCATCATCTACGTCAATTAGTGATGGTGGACTTGTGTGTGACCTCCGTCAGAATTTTATTAGCCAATGGGAACAGAAAGTGAGTGAGACCAAGACCATGGCTCTTTTTTGTACAATGCTAGTGGAACCTGTGAGCATTTAAATGCACACACACACACACACACACATCAAGTCAGATTGGGGTGTGTGTAGAGAGCAGCCCCTCATGCCGATACCCTCGATAATGATTTCAAAGTTCAGGACCTGCTAGTAGTGGGCATAATGAGTGCTGTGGTCATTACTGCAAATTACATTATGCGCTCTGCAGCTCCGCTTCAGCTCCGGCCCCCCTGAAATGCCTCCTACCCTGGCACTTTGATTAGCACTAGCCACTCAGCGCCAGGTCTCTCTCTCTCTCTCTGAACCAAACCAGTTGATACATCATTTGAATAATGTCATTCCTCACCACCCCTTCCAACCACCAACCTTCCCCCCACCCACCCAGACACCCTCAACTCGCTCTCTCTGGTGCTCTCTCTCTCTCTCTCTCTCTCTCTCCCTCGGAAATGCACCCATACCTGGTGGAGTATAGGAGAATTAATGGGGACGACTTACCAGCTAAAAGGTTTCCCCCGCACAACAAATGGATGAAATTTGCATGTGATGCGCTCTTGTTGAATGTCATCTGAGGAAGAGAGAGCACATCAATGCTGAAATGAATAAAGACAGTTGGGGATTAGCAATAATGAAATCAAATGGCCTGACGCGCCTTGTCGGAATTGGCACACTTCCCTGCTTGAATAGTGAAGGCCATCAGTTCATGCTCAAAAAAGACCAAACAAGGGCTGCAGTGAATCAAACACTTTGTCGATCTCAGCTCTCAGAGCGATCATGTACATTAGATATAAGGTGTCAGACATGAGGCTGTGCTATCATTTCATTTTGCAAGTGTTTTTTTTTCCTTGGCAAGCTGTTTAATGCAGCAACTACATGATGTGCAACTTATGACATTTAAAAATAAATACTAATTGTATTAGGTATTCCAACATGGCTTCTAATTTTAAAACTGACTTCAGATGTTTTCCTGCTTTCAAGTTTCACATTGCCTTTAGACACACATAACTAGTGGCTCATGGCAAAAGTGTACCTCTCGTAATGGAAAAATCTTATTAACCTTTTTTCTGCCAAACCTTATCAGTACTTTTTTTCTCTTTCTTTCTTTCTTTTTTTTAAAAAAAAGCCCTTCCTGTACTGCAGTACCATGGACTGGCAGGAAATGTCCCGAGACGCCACAACAGACAGATTGTGTCCAATCAGGTTGTCCCCCTCCCACTATCGTGCTTTCCTTCCGTTAATCCAGACTTATTTTTAAAAGCCCTTGCCTGTGTGGGGCCATTGTGCTCATGGGGGCAAGGCTGCACTAGTCCTACTAATCAAAGGGTAGAGGGATCCATCTCAGCCTCTTGTCGCCACATTATCCAAGGTCTTCCTTTTTTCCATTTAGACCCACTAATGCAATTGAAAGTGCTTTGTGGTCATGGTTTCCATTTTTTTCTCCCTCTTTTTGAGTGAGTGAGGGGCGGGGGAGATGTACTGCTATTCTATTTTCCGCAAAGCGCGTGTTTCACTCTGTCTGGACATTGCAGGCAGATGACTCGGCCCCCAATAAGCTGTGGCTGGAAATGGGTCCCGGGCAAGGTCCTGGCTGGCGCTGCAATGGAGTTGCATCTCCAGAGCTGCTAAGTGAGCCCTCTCCTGCGCGCTTCAGCTCAACTCCACTCGGCTCCTCTCCACTCCCTCTCCCGCGGGCTCCCTCTCTCTGCCCGTCTCTTCCTCCACTCTTTCATTGGCCCCCATGCCCTGTCTCCACAGGTGCTCCAGTAAGCAATGGCCGCCTGCCAGGCCTGGAGAACAATCCCAGAATTCCACAGGAGTGCTTCCATAAAGGGTGCTTTAGAGATCCCTCCTCCTTCTCCCTCCCACTTCCCTTGTCCCCTCATGCCTCCAACCGACCGAGGGCAGTTGCAGCAGTGGGCCAAAGGGTGAACAAGCACCGCCCTTATGTTTGGAAAGAAAACTGATTGGTTAAACAGCATCCAATATGAGAACAGTTGATGTGACTATCTTCCCATCACTGAACAGACAGAACATTTCCTGACAGTACATTTTGTCGAAAAAGAAAAAAAAATCCATTGTAATATTTGTCAAAAAAATTGTGATATAATAGTACTATACATCCTACTGTGTACATGAATAACATCATACTATGGAGAGTAGTCAGTGTGTATTCTGTTTGCCTTGCTGTGATTGTGAACAGGAAATGTGAATGTCTCTTGGCTACTGGCCTGACTTGACTGGCATTGCTGGTGTCGATTTCCTCTCCACTCCTCCAGCCAGCAGGCTCTAAAGGTTAGCACGTCTGAACGGCTAGTGGCGGAAAGTTGGCCCACCAAGCACAGAGCACACTGGAGCCCCTTCTACCCAGCACTGTTTACCTCAGACTTTCTCTTTGAAATTGGTCCTGGCTCAATTACTCGTTTCTTCCTGTAGACAAACAGACCACCACCACCACCACTACCACTCCCACTTTTCCTCTCCTCCTCAGTTCACAACCTGTCCCGGCCGGACTTGTCCCAAGCACGCTTGCAATTCATCAGCGGGTCTTTCACCGGATCCCATTTCCAATAAGCCCAACTCCAATTTACAAAGTGCTTTGCATGTGAAGGTTAATCAATAGTCGTGAGTGAGAAACACATCCGTGCTACAGCAGCGTCGGGCCGGGCTGAGCCGTGTCGACTTGAGGCAACGGGAGCTCCTGTGAGGCCACCGGCCCTGAATCATTCACCTGGGATTGGTGAAATGGGAGGGAGGACACCCATCTAATTCTAAACAAATATGTTCATCAACAAAGCCCCAGGGAATGGAACAAACAGTAGTGTGTGTGTGTGCGCGTGTGTGTGATAGGTTATACAAGGTTATAGGCAGTGCTGAATTGATTCATACCATAGTTATCAAATGCAAAAACCCTTCAACTAGCATTGATTTTTGAAACTTGGAGGAAAGACAGATTTTAAATACATGTTCATATACAGTACATGCATTCATTTTTTTTTTACTATAAATTGATAATTAAGTGCATACACAAATCTATGCACTTAATGCGTTTGCATATTGATGTGTAATATGTAGTGCACCAGTTCATCTTAGTGTTTGGGCGTGTGTGTGCAGTTCATTGCTCTGAATTTGACGCGAGTCTGACGCGAGTTGAGTAGTCGTAGTCATCGCCGAGCGGCTGAGTGCAGTTTAATTTGATTCCAGTCCTAGCCAATGCCATTTCCCCCTTCAAACAGAGGAAAGCCTTATATCCAGTGGTTCAGCTCGGCTCGAGCGGGCGAAAAACAAGGCCCCTTTTATTCTACTGTATGGGTCTCCAATGGGAGCGAGCCCTCTCGGTCTGAAAGAGACGCATTCTGCAGCTGCAGTCTCTATCTCACTCTCAGTCTCCCCTCGCTTTCTCTTTCTTGGGCACTCGATCTGTTCTCTTGCCGTTTCACTTCGTCCACTTTAAACAACTTTACTCCGTCCGCCTCGTTGTCCTTTTTTCTCCCCCCACCCCGTTAATATGTTGATGTCATCCTCACAAAATTAACTACAGTAGAAACCGTGTGATCACTTTAATCTTCCTATTCCTCCTCCAACCCCCAACAACAACAAAAAAATCAGGCCTTTATCTCTGTGTTGGCTAAATGGGAGTGGGTGTGTCCGACGAAGTAGAAGAATCTCGTTAGCAATCATGCCTGACTCCTGAGGAGATGTTTACATGATATTAAGGGGGCCACTGGCTCTGAACCACGACGCCTTTGTGGCCGAGGCGATGGTGTCGCCACCTCTCCCTCACACTGCTTTCCGCTCAAGCAACCAGGCGTGCGTGTTTAACCTCCTAAATCATGGATGCACTGAAATATTTAGCAGTGCCAGTGGGGTGGGCCGCGTAGCTATGCTCGCACCCAGCCATATGCTTTTGCATAATTCCATTTTAAACATGTATTGAACCGGCACCTTCCATTCATCTGAAATTAAAGTCGGTGGGGTGGTGTTCGTGTTCGGTTTGGCTTTCAAGACATGACAGCGGCACTGCACTTAACCTGTGAAGTGGCCTTGATGAGGGGATTCTCTCTAGGGCAAGACTTTCTCATTCTCTCATCTCATCTCTCTCTCTCTCTTTCTCACACTCTCTCTCTGTCTTTCCCTTCACCCGTCTTGTCACCAAAACTCACCCAACCATGATGCACAATGGCCCCGGTGGGTGACTGTTTGATCATTAGAAATGCATGTGTCCAATCTGTTTTTTAATGAATTGCACTGATGGAGAAACATCACCATCTTAAGCCTCTCCGTCATGGTCGACACCTGACACAATAATAGGAGCTGGAAATAGCTTTCGTACATCAGTCTGTTCTGCGATTTTATTTTATTTTATTATTATTTTTTTTGCTTTTGCTTTTGCTTTTTTTGGTCTCAAAGCAGCGAATAATGCATGCCATTTAGAAAGTGGTTTGTTTGATTGCAAAGCAGTGCCCTTTATGGAAATGCACAAGCCAACTCTCCAGTCGCTTTTAAAGGCACCCAGGTCTTAATTGGCCCCCGAACGCTGCATTGTTGAGGAGAAAAACATTTTTCAAGCTGAGTGCATTATAGATGGCACTAAAACAATCCCATTAGAATGTGCTTTTTAAATAGTTTGCAAATTACTTGGCCGCGGCGCAGATGCATTTTGTGGTTGCATTAAGCTCTGGGTGATGGCAGGGTATTGTGTGTGTCAGTGTTTGAGTGTGTGTGTGTGTGTGTGTGTGTGTGTGGAGGGAATTTCTAGCTGTTAGGTTACTTGTTGTCTAGGAGATAAGTGTTCAGAGGGGGAGAGTATGTCTTGCCTAATGATATTTTTTAGTATAATGAATGGGGGGAAGAGCCAAGGGGTCAAACGGCTTATTGCTGTCTGTTTTGTGTTTATCTCCAAAGCAAGGTTCAGTTAAAATGCTTGTTCTAGCACACGGCCACAGGGGAAGGGGGCACAGCAGAGTGAATTTGATAGCTGTGAATCATACTCTTCCATTGAAATGTGCTCATGGTGTTAGCCACACCTTCAGGAGGCGCTTTTGCCTGACATCATTTCTGGCTCCCCAGACTAGATAAATGGAAGAACTCCTAAGTGACCAGGGTGGGCTTTGTTTATCACTGTCATTGCCTGGCACCCTCTCATTTCAGTATTTGATGTGGAGTGAGGAATGAGGCCTCACTCATAGAAGGCCCTTCCTCCCTTCACCACACCTCTGTCCGACTTACCATATGACTTGCCATCTCAGGAGTTTCTTTCTCTGTTTTCTCTCTCTCTCTCTTTGTCTTTCTCTCTCTCGCTCTCTCTCTCCTTCTGCCCCTCTCTGTCTGGTTCCTTGCTCCTAGCGACAGAATCCTCTCTCTTTCTCTCCATCTTTCTCTCTTTTCTCTCTCTCTCTTTTCTTCTGCTACTTCTGCCCCTCTCTGTCTGGTTCTATGCTCTCTTAGAGGCACCTCATAGCAACAGAATCCTGCCGACAGCCAAGGGTAAATGCCTGGGTGTCATTGAGTGTGCGCGGAGAACAAATGACGCGTTGAGAGAGTCGGGGTTGTGTGTGACAGAATACTTGTGGCAGACAAATCACCAACAGATTGCTCGGTGCATTTCAAGGTTAGAAAAGAGGTTTTGTTAGTATAATGAGGTAACAAAATGGCACATGCCAGGTGTGTAATATGCTTGCAATGCCAAGTCCATTATTCGGGCTACAGCGGTAATTGCCTTTTTAGACAGCCAAGCTTATTTGTTGTTGTTGTTGTTGTTTTTTGTTGTTGTTGTTTTGTTGTTTTTTTTTCGCAGTTTTTGCATGTGTTGGATGGTTCCAGAAAATGCCCTGTGAAGCAGAAGTAACCTGATAAGGAAGTCAGATACTGTTGTGGATATAACTTTAGACTCACTGGTAATAATTAGTCTACTGGGATCACTAAAGAAGTGCAATTAGGCGGGGTTGGGGAGAGGCATGGGGAGTAAACATATGTCTGATGTCATTCAAGACAGAAGTATGGGTGGCATGTTATGTAGTGTGCGGTGGTTGCGTGCAAGTAGCCTGAAAAGTTGTGGGTTCGAATCCCAGCTCCCACTGTTGTGCCCTTGCAACCCCTAATCCCTTTAGCAACCCTAAGTTGCTCTAGGGGAGACTGGCCCTGAACAATTGATAGTTGATGAAGTTGTAAGTCGCTTTGGATAAAAGCGTCTGCTAAAAGCATAAATGTAAATGTAGTGGAAGGAGTCTATAGGATAGCTAGGTAGTATTTCTCTGGGCTAAAGGAATGGAGAAATGGCTTTGCATGTAACCTGTCTTGTTGGCTCACTTATTACTGGTACTTTCACTGAATTTAACCACGTGGCTTTGAACCTGCCAAATCATCTGCTAAATTATGCATTGGAATTTTGCCAGTATAGAGGCTGGCCTTTTTGAGATAAGCAACTAATTGAAGTATATTATGTTTCCACTGCTTGAAGGTAAAGGCATTTTCAAAGGCTTGTGAAATGAAAGCAATCAGGATAGCGCACGAAAGCCAAGCAATCTGTCTGCTCTGAACCAGCCAGTACACAGTAAACGATGAACATCGCCCGTCGCATTGATCTCGTTCATCAGGACCATCTCAGAAACTCATTAAGCTCATTACACTCAACATGCTTTATATGTTGTTGACAGTTCAGTGATCAGTTTGGTCTCAGTTATAAATGCTGTACTACCCCAGTTTATGGATAGCCAGTCTAGCGCTGCCTAGTGGTTATGCTCAGTATCACATTTCACTACAGCAGAGTCAGGGATCCATCCATTAGCGTAGGTTTCCTCTGACAAATTTTTGGCCGGGCAGTATTGCCCAGTATTTTTAAAATTCACAGAAAGTGTCAGTTGAGGGATTCCAGAAGTTTCGCACAAAGTGAAATCATGTGAAAGTGTTGGGTGCGCTAGGCTAGTTCATGGATTCCTATGTGTAAAAAGATATTTTTTAAAAGTATTTTTCAGTAAAGGACATATCACTGTACATTTCTCTTCTCTTGAATAACTAACTTTGTATGGGTGACCATGTAGCATGTCTCAAATGTCTTCTATGTATTTTAATGTGGCACCACTTGAATCTATGGTGAAGCGTTGTTTCGTCTCACTAAATGGCTGGCTAAAATGACAATAAAACCCACTTGACTTGATTTGACTTGACTTGACTTGACCAGTGACAAAGGTGAACTTTCGACCTGAAAAGCAGAAGCCTGACTAAGGAAAGACATGAAACTTGAAGCAAAGTCATAGTCACCGGAGCTGAATGTGGAATTGCGCTTTAATGCACAGTTCTCAAGGAGTCCCATAGCACTGACCTTGACCATGACTCTCTATATCCTCCCCAGAGCGGCTGAAGAACCAGCAGCAAATTTCAAGCAGCACCTATGAAAGGCAAATATCTGCTGGGAGCAGTGCCTACTGTATGGTGTATTTTCCTTTTTTTTCTTTTCTTTTTCTTTTTTTTTCTCTTCTTTTTTTGGCTGTGAATTTGACAGCTCCAAAAGGAAAACAAATATCAAAGGGAATTTGGAGATAAAGAGTGACATGAAAGACTGGAGGAATCCCTTGGATGTGATCCTTTGTGTGTTTTGTTGTCATTTAAAAGTGAGCAAGGAAAAAAAAATAGAACGACACATATGGTGCTCCTGTTTTTATATAAATATATATTCCCCCGCCCTGAGTAGATATTCAAAGGGTGCCGGAGGATGGAGGCATTTTTAAAACATACAGTTTTTTTTCCCTGTGCAAAGTAGGGGTAGACATCAGATAGAGAGAGATGAGCTCCATGTGCTGATAAGAGATTGTGTGTCTGAAAGCCCATTAGAAAAGCATTTAGTATCAAAGTGAGTTTAACTTAAATAGGCATGCTAGCCGTTTGTGATATGACAGTAGTCATGACTAGCAAAGGAGAAGAAAAAAGAGAAGATTGTGTATCTCCCTCTGGGATCAGGCCTTTTTGTACCAATAACAAAGCTGCCAGGAGAGGATGAATTGTAGTCCACAGTAGCCACCTCTCGAGGTGCAGTGTCTGCAGCCGCCCCTTGATTTATTTGATGGTCCCCCTCCTAAACGCTTTCTGCACTAACGTCAAACACGCTTCTGCTGGGTGCTGAGCATTTGTTTGCCACAGTGCTGTATGTTCCACTTTGTATGCCTATGCCCACTGGGGCGTCCCAATTCCCTTCCCATGGGGCATTTTTTACATAGCTAAGCAAAAATATATAAATAAAAATAAATGAATAAAAATAGATCAATTGGAAAGCTGGATCTTAAACGTTTGGCAGTCATGGGAACCTCAGTTGTGATTTTGTCTCCCAGTCTAAAATGGTTTCATTTGGTAAGGACATAAGCCCCTCCGTTTGTGTCTGTGGTACTCTTTCTCTCAGTGCTGTTCAGAAAACACCCAGATGCACTTGAGGACATTGTGATACGCCATATTAGGATGTATAGTCAATTATGGGCATATATCAGCAAGGGGTAGATGTAATATCCTGCGTCCCAAGTTATTCTGTACTAAATCACTGTGTGTAAATAGAATATGTCTCCAAAATGAAAAGTGAGCTCAATTAAAAGCAGTATTTTTTCCCCTCCTTGGCTTCTGCTCCCAACAACCTTGGAGATAGCCTGTAGCCTGTCTGCGCTGCTTAAACAATGCCTTTATTATGATTATGAATGATCAAATTACAGAGCCGAAGCTAGGCTAGCTGTAGGCTGCTCGGAGAGATCAAGAGTGAAGTTGCCGTGGCAGCAGAAGAGGTGCTAGGTGAATTCAGCACCTTGTCACACTTTTCAATTAGTGGCTTACTGAGGGAGAGGAAATAGAAAGGGTTGGGGGGGCACTGCAGACATGATTGGACGCGTCACCCCGTTGTTTTCTTAATTTGACAGCGAGGCGCAAGACTGAAGTTGGATTGCCCGCAGGTTTGTGTGACGTCCCCCCCCCACTATATAATTAAATCAAAGTTGAGTTCAGGTGTGCGGTGGATGAAGGCACAGGTGAGACCATGACCTCGTGTGAATAACCACATGCATTGAGGCACAAAACAAAGCCTTTAGGCATTAGCTGATGACAGACTGATGTATGAAGTGTCCCATGCAGAAGAGATTTATCTAAATCAGTTTACCCCTCCATTGAAAGTTATTCAGTTTCATTGGTCATATTCTGTGCTTTCTAATACATGAGAAATAATGCCTGCTCTTGCGTGCCACAGCTGACTTGAGATCTTTCAACACCAAGTTAAAGTAATGGCAGGTTATTGTGCATGAGCCAAGGTGTCAACACCGCTAAACACCTGGAATTTATGGTCTGTTGCAACCCCTAACACAGGAAAAGAAAACACAGATATCACGATTATGCTGGGGGATATTTGATAATGTTATCATGTACACAAAAGAGATCCTTCCCTTGAATGCCAGGTAATGGAACATTCTGGTGGATACCATCCGAGAATTAAATGTTTCATAAACCTGTTTGTGTGCAGGGACTGAGTAAGCCTTAAATATTATCAGCTATTCACCTTTCCCTTGTACGACTAAAGCACAGGCACTGCAGTTCCTGTTCGATTTGTCCCCCATCCTGTCCTTGTTGAGAGAGCATTATGGTTTTATTGATCCTACTCCTTCCTTGTGAGCGCTCTCCCCTCTGTCCGGCAGTGAATGCCCGCTCCGTGCAGAGACTAAAATGGACACCTGAGTGGGGGCCGCATGTGTTTCGGAGTCCTTGCTCCACACTTCAAGTTGCCATGGTGCATCTGCCACTAATGGAAAGAACAAAGCAAAAGCGAATGAAGTGCTCTTTCACCCTCTGTACAGTATTCCTCCATCTCTCTCTCTCTCCCTCATTCTCTCTCTTTATCTCCTTTTTCCTCTCCTGTCTTTTTCTCCTTCTCTTTTTCTTGTGCTCAGGGCCGGTTCAGCTTGGATTGTGGCCTCCATGTTGCTATTCTGTTCATTCAGTTAGGGTCCACGCCAAGCCCAAGTCTTTATCAATTGCATTACACCAAGCACTTGTTCCTGTCTCTCCATGGAAACACTTTAACCAATGCCAATGGATTGAGTTTTATGAGACATGAACGCAATCTCCCTTCCACAGAAATACTTTACAGATTCTTGTAATTCATGTGAGTTGTTATTGATGGACTTTACCAAATACATATGCTTCCATCAAGACGTTTAAAAGATCCCAAGGCTTTTTAGTTGTATTAAAATCATTCTAGTTTATATTTAACAAACTGAACACTCAGTGTTTGGTTCATTGTGACCTACTCAAATCTGTCCATCAGTACAGTCATTCATTTATTTATATACAGTAAACATCTTGACAGTCATTTATGTGATGGCGCTGATACTGATTAGGACTGGTGAGACAAAAAAAGACAGGTGCTGGTGTTATTGTATTGTCGAATTGTGGAACAAGGTCAGAGGCTTATTTGAGTGAGTGCACATTGTTTGCTCTTCTGTTTGTCTGCGCACTTGTGGCTGTCCTCCCTGTCTGCCCCTGCAACTATGGCACAATGATAAAAAGGACTTTTATTTTAGAGAACTACGCCTTTTGTCAGCAAGTGGCTGGTAGGAGACAGTATGGGCTCAGTCTCTTAAAGCTTTGATAAGACGTTCTGTTTCCACAGTGTCCTTATTTTATGAGGGGTAGTATGTAGCATGGGCTGGTATGTTTACCGTGATTCAGCTCCCTCCAGTTATTGCAGAGTTACTATTTTAAAACTCCTGAGGTCATGAAATAATATTGAGATAATTCACTGATAATGAAAATGCCAGCATACAGACACACACAGGGCACACACACACACACAAACACACACAATCGCACTTTATCATGCAGGACATTCTGTAATGTTTTGTCTCCAGTGAACCCTGGCTCTGATAAAAGTAAGGGTTTCGGTTTCTGGTGAGATCAACACAGTGATGTGAGAATACCTCTCTGCACTCTATGAGTTCTTGAACAAGCCAGAACACCTTCCCTCCAGAGCTCTTGCTGTATAGAGCAACATTTCAACACACACACACACACACAACCGCACACACACACACACACACACACATACACACATACACACCCACACACATTCACAGTCAGTCACTCATACAAGCAAATGAAACCCGCGCACACCGACACGCATACACATATGCACACAACCACAAACACAGAGACATATGCCAAACAGACCTGCTCATTCCCTGTTTTTAAAAGAAGAAGTGAGGAAATGACTTCTAAATGAGCTCAGCGGCTCTTAGCCTCTCAGGGCTGTGTCAACACACACAACTAATGTCAATAGCAGGGTTTCCAGGAAGTAGCGAGATGCCATTAAGGCCAGCTTGATGTTACTCATTAACTGTTACTAGTGCTCTTTCTCGCTCTTTTTCCTTTGTTAAAACACGTTTGACATTAACTGGTCACACATTAGTGAACCTCTTGATGGCTCGAAGATGGAAGTGATTTCAGAAATGTCAAGGACGCCTTATTGTTGTTTTTATTTTACTGTGATGTCAATTGAAGCTTTTCTCCTTTTTTAATGTGTTTTCTTTAAGTGTTTTCTATGTGTTTGGCCCTCAGACTATTTGGTCTGAAATACAGTATTTGATAATAGCACCAGCACTCTTTGGAAAAGGGGTTAGAACTCTGAGTCAAGCAGTTTGATACAAAGCACTGTTACTTCACACATTGTTGACCACTGACCTATGTATTTAACAGTATAATGTATGTATATATGTATGTGTGTGTCTGTGTAGGTGTGTACAGTGTGTTTCTGTGCAGTATATGACTATAGAGACATACACTTTACAGCCATTTTATTACATCACTTATGTAAATGAATACACTGCCTGATTCTAGATCAACTGCAGTATAAATCTGCCCTTTTCTGTTCAAAATGGATGCTTGACTGACTTGCGCATTTGCTTTTCTAATTTGCTAGGCTCTGCCTTCATGATGGTGAACACGTCTGGACGGTCAGCGGGCCAGAAGGCCCAGTTGTTTGTGCCCCAGCTGAAGGAGAACGACACCCACTGTATCATCTTCCAGTACTACGGTGCCAGCCGAGAGGGCTCTGTGCCAGGCCAGCTCAACATTTACGTGAAGGAGAACAACAGCCCACTGGGCATCCCCGTGTGGAATGCCACTGAGTTGGCCTCACACAAGTGGCACCAGGTGGAGCTGGCAGTGAGCACCTTTTGGCCCAACTTCTACCAGGTGAGAAATACTGAAAGACTTGACTTACAGCAATTTCCATAATATAACCCACACTTTGTATAAACCGCAGGGACAGTGTTTTAAGGCAAATTTAGGTACACCTTGTAATGTGATGCATGTTTGAATTGCCAGTAAGTAATAACAAATAAAAGAGGCATAGTGTGTCTGTGCCCTTACAACATCTATCGGATGAGAGGCTTTTGATAAGAACATGCTACTTAAGCTCCTATACTTCAGAGTAAGTACACATACTATAATTGTGTGCTTGGGTGTAGTGTTAGAGATACACTGATAGATAAGTTGAGTGTTTAACAGTATTTAAATCAGATGGTGAGTGTTTAAATCCTCTGTGAGCTATGTCAGGTCTTAAGCCTTTTACTCTTTTGGTGCCTTATGATGTTTTTTAACTCAAGTACAAAGAACTTGCAAATCAAAACTGCAGAGGGTCATCCTAATAAGACCTACCTTGTGGGCACCTGTGCATTTGTCAGGTAGAAAAATTAATCTCAGGTGGAGTGATTCATGACCTGCTTCAGTGGAGCAGGCTTGATTTTTGACCCCTCAGTCAGACTACCCTCCCGGATTTTTTTTTTTTTTTTCGCGGAAAAACGGCCTAATTACTTCAAGCTGAAATGACCCCTATGGGGCACAACAGTGCCTCTAACCAATTCCCTTGTAGTGGGGATGAATGGTCTTAAGAGCCAGAACAGGCCTGAAGGAGCTGACGTCCAGCCTGGAGTCTTTGTGCTTCTCAGTGGCCTGGAAAAGCTTTCATGTAAAGCGACGGAGCCACAGGAAGCCTTTTATGCTAAGGAGATCTTTCATGACTGGCTTCTGGAGACAGCAACACACACCAGGGAGACAGGAGAGTGAAGTTTTAGCAGAAGACAAATACTTTGAAAGGTTACAGGAGTCGGCCACATGGTGGGGGATGGGGGACGGGGGACGGGGGACAGGAGAGGGGTTGGGAGTGTGAGAGCTGAAGTGTAGTTTGGTGAAGGTGCTGCCTTGGGTTGTTTTGTTCCTTTTTGAACAAAGATAGGACACAGACTTGAAGAAATGACACCAGAGAATGAGTGTCCCACTAATGATTGGCCCCTAATGATGGGCCCTGAGCCTCCTTACACATCCATGGCCTCTAAGGACCAGCCCTGAAGGTAGAATGATGTACATCGTACTGGGTCGTCTGAGGGATAATGTTACTGTTACAGCTCTTTAGCGTTCCAATCCAAAAAGCAGTTAAGTCCTGAATAGACCTGTGGTGAGTTTCTACTAGAAAGTGCCATTGCCTACACACTTAACTACCAACTCTGCGACGAAAGTTAGCAACGATGCTTTCTGGGAACTAACCCTGGTTGAGACTTTGTAGGACTTGGTTTTATTGTCCTGTAAATGGCCATGACGTTGTGCGGTGATGAAACAAGAGTTGTGACTTTTTAATATCCCAGAAGATTAACAATGGGAACTGTAATCTTTCTAGGCTATATCTAATTAGCGATGGAGAGGTAATTATACGTTTGTGGTAATTGCACACTATCTTAAGTGTTTGTCAAAATGAAACCACCTGGTATTCAGAAATTGCTTTGTCTCTTATTTTGTAATTATGGGGTGTGTTTCTCTCTCTCTCTTTCTCTCTATCCTCACTCCCCCCTCCATTTACTTTGAGTTTACTGTGAAAATCTCTCAGCACCTCTAATTGCATTGCCAGTCAGGTCGCACCGAAAAACTTTTAATTGATGATACAGTGACACACAATTTTCAAGTACGGAATTTATTTTTTTTTTTTACATATTTTTTTTTTCATTCTGAAGCACTATGATACTCCCTGACATTTTGCATTGTTCATAGTGGCTGCGTGTTATTGTGCTTCCATTAATAGACACGAGAACAATAGCATGGGAGGAGAGACTATGCTCTTGGAAGGGGTTGGAACCAGTGCCTAATACATAAGCTGGACATGAGAGGAGAGGTCAAAGGTCACAACAAGCCTCTCCACGGCCCGATGAATACATGCATGGTGTTCTCTTAGGGTCGACTGCAATTCAAAGCAATTTAGCTTAGGTAGTGCTAATTGGAGTCTCCTATAATAACAGACAGGATTGTAGTTCTTAACGTACTGTACGTGTGTTTGTGGAAAAAATGCAATTTATTTCCCAGAATCTACTGTCTAAACATTCAGGAATATCTCTCTCTCTCTTTCTCTCACTCTCACTCTCTCTCTTTCTCTCTCTCGCACACACATACACACACACGCAAACACACACCACACACACATTCACGCAAACAATTTTTCTTTCATAGGAAGTTACTTGTTGCTTAACAGCTCCTGCTTACAAACAACAATAATCACTAATTGGGCCATTTAAATATGAAGCTAATGAGAAAAAATAAAACAAAAAGGACAGAAGTGTGGGTGGAAAAATGTTTGTTTCTGTGTGTGTGTGTGTGTGTGTGTGTATGTGTGTGTGAATAGTGTGCGCATGGTGTGTGGAAGGGGGACTTTGGGTCTATTCGGACTCAGGCCTTTGCTGCAGTACGTCACGGCAAATATTAACGCCCAGGATTTAATCGGCCTCCGGCACATTGTGACATTTCACATCGTGGGTTTTGCTTTTCATTTCCTCCAAATGAGGTCCTAATAAAGCCATAATTAGCATCCAGAGCCTCGCTTCTCACAAAAAGAACGGGGTTGTGTGTGTGAAAGGTGGGTGGGTGGGGGGGTGGGGGGGGCAGGGTAGGTAATCAATTTAAATGCGTTTCTGAGACCCAATAAAGGCACCTTGTCCATGGGGCCCTATGCATGATACTGTTATCTCTTTCTAATGAGCTGTTTTGATGTGCCTTGTTCACGCCACATTGGGAGCTGCTCATCCAGGTTCCCCTTGGAGATGCCTGCCTCACTGCAGGTCTTCATACCAACTTGTAAAGTGCAGTGCAGTACAGGTGTTTGGGTTTCTATTAAATTACACTGGCCACCTCAGTTAGTGCCCACAAAATGACCATTAGAACAGACAGCATTTATGTTAACATAAAATTTTACCAGTCCCCACTGCTTTTATTTCCCAATATAAGTCATCGATTAAAACAGACACATTGGATTTAAAATGGGAGCCTTCCTCCTGGAGTCCTTCAGTATCACAAAGTAAGGAGAAAAAAAAATATCACAAAGCCATAATGATTGTTGTTAGTAAACACAAGCTTAGCTGAGCATCTTGACCTTCACTTTTTGTTTTTTTGCGCCCCACATTACCTCCTGCTCCCTCAACCCCACGCCCCTAGCCACCCATAATCTTTGCAACCACTCCCACGTCACGCTGTTACGTCTCCTTGTGTTTGGAGTGTTCCAACCATAACAGCTTATACACAGTTGTACGTTACCCCTCTTGTTTTATTTAGAGACTGAGTGCAGATCGTATCGAGACGAGAGAGAGAGGAGTGGTCTGTTCTCCTCGCCTCTGTTTTTTGTCCTTGTTATCACTACATAAAAAGCGACTCCAAGCTCGAGACCAAGGGTGTAACAGAAAATTAAATATCAAATGCAGTTAAGGACATCAAGATTACACACACTGCAGTTTACTCGGACATGCCAGAAGAAATAGCATTTTCCTGAAGAAAAAAAAAAAGTCCCAACGTCCATAAAGGGTGTTTCACGGGAAACTGCATCTCAGCTTATATTACTCAGGAGGCTTAAAAAGAAGGGATGTTAAAGGCACAACAGCAGAAGAAAAAAAGGAGGAGGAATAAAGAAGAGGAGAAAAAAGAGAGGGAAGGAGATCACAGGAAAGAAGTGCAGTCCACTCACTTCCTTCAGCCCACCAACCCCCTCTTCCATCCCTCCTTCAACCCCCCCCCACCCCTCCAATCTTCCTGCCTGATGTAAACCATGTTCTGTGGCCCTGTGCCAGAAATCTAAGCGCACGAGAGAAGGAAGGCTCTTTCTCCTCTGCTTTTTTTTCTTTCTTTCTCTCTCTCTCTCTCTCCCTCCCCCCTTTTATTTCCCAACACCAGTTGTTTCCTGACCGATAAGGCCTCCGCTCGAATGCCACCACCACTGCCTCTGAAGTGGCACCGAGGTCTGGCAGTGTGAGAGCCAATTCACGCCACGTCCACCTGTCGGAGAAACGCCGGCGAGGTTAGACATAGCACTGTGCGAGAGCCCAGCACAGGTGTAGCCAGCAGGGGTGAAAAGAATACGTGTCACAACAACGACTTTGTCATGGAAACGATTTCTTTTCCCCCTTCCCCTCCGGCGGGAACAAGTTCCCCTCTTTGTAACAAAGCAGACGCTGTCTATCGCCAAGTGCAGCGCTGACTCCTCCGAGGAGAAAGAAACATTAGTGTTTTGAGCTCTGGTCTTGAACGACTCGCGGGCAAGTTGTGGGTGCTAAGAAAATAAAGTGGCGAGATGCCACTATGAGTGATTGATGGGCCTGCGTAACCGCCGCGTTTAGATGCTACTACATTTCTCAAAGTGTTGTGCTGTAATTGCATACTGTAGGCGTCATAGTCGTAGTAGTAGTGGCTATAAGCAGCACCAGTTGAGGAAACTGTAGCTATGTTGGGAATAAGCCTCACATGTGTCTCTATTCTTAGTCACCATCCGAAAAAAAGTAAGGAACGTATTCCTTTCACTACACGTTCACACACATGCCCATATACACACACTATTCTCACACACACACACTTGAACACACACACTTGAACACACACACAGTGTTCCCTCTGTGAATTTGTGCCTGGAGAAGTAGGGGCCCCTTAAATTCAACCAGCTGTTCAGAACTGGGAGCTTTGGAAAGGACCGGTGGTGTGTCATTTGGAAGAGGACGAAATGCTGGACGTTGGCTGCCTTATATTTTAAACACTTGAGGTGTCATCAGAACTGTTTCTCACCAAGTATGTTTCTCTCTTTTTCTCTCTTTCTCTGTCTATCTTTCTTTCTCTCTCTTTCTCTCTTCACAGCTTGTCTTTGAGGTGGTGACCACCGGACAACGCGGCCTAGTGGCCATCAAGGACATCACACTCCAGGGACACCAATGCAGTAAGTCACAACCCCGCACCCAACTTCACACAGCCCCTCTGCCCCCCCCTCTCTCTCTCTCTCTCTCTCTCTCTCTCTCACACACACACACACACACACACACACACAGACAAAGACACACACACACACACACACACACACACAGAGCGAGGTCACTGTCAACTGCCTGTCGCATCAAACGTCCCTCTGTCCTTCTCCCTCACACCTTGTAACTGTGATACCGTAGTATCTCTCCACTCCAGCAGTGAGCTACCTCGCTCCGTTCAAGCGCCACCAATACATCATATCTCTTTCCCACAGTCTATTTCACGTCACTCTCCTTGACAAGCTACACATAAAACCAGGATATACTTCTTACTGTGTGGCCATAACGTGGCTGTTTTTATTTTTATTTATTTATTTATTCATTTGTTTATTTATTTTTAAAGCAGGTATAAGGGTAAGAGCAAGGACAGCGAAGGTGCAACTTTTTTCGTTGTTGTTGTTTGTCCATTCTTGAAGTTCCAGGAACAACAACTCCACTGACAAGCCAGACAGATTTATCGTGCTTTCCCCCTGTAAGCTATGCTAATTGCCTGCTCTGGAATTCAAAAAGCTGCTTAGCGAAATAGTCCTGGACCAAGAACTACATCTCGCTTAAAAAAAAAAAAAAGGGTTAATTGCATGCTTGTAGCGACGGGGTATGTGAGCATGAGGTAGTTAGTTGCTCTAGACTTCCAAAGACTTTACAAATGACTTACAGTAAATGATGACAGTATTGTACACGGGAGTGAAGAATGCTTACTTTGTCATTTGAGCACCTTGAGGTCCATTTGCTGTTCTGTTGCCAAGGCTGCAATTATGCCTCAGTAGATGCGGCATAAATGAGAGGGGAGGGGAGCTCCAACTTTGTTTTATTCTATGTGAACTTCCATGCTTGTTCACACAACTTGTCTTTTCCCTTCATGTTTCACTCTATTCACCATGTACTCCCTCCTCTGCCCCTCTCTCCCTCTCTCCCTCTTTACCCCTTTATTTTCCCCTCTCTATCAATCTCTCTTCTTTGCGTGTGTGTGTATGTGTGTGTGCGTGTGTCTGTGTGTGACTGTGTAATCAGTAAGCAGTCTCCATTTAATTAATTTTTAATATTTAAGTAATTTGTGGAGTTGAGATGTCCGTGTGTGATGGATGCATGGGGTCCTTAAGTGATAATAAGAGAGCAACCTTACTTTACCCACCTCCCCTCCAACAGACACACACATCCTTGCTAAGGAAGCCTAAATCACACATACTATCCCTTGTTCCTCCCTCTCTCTCTCTCTGTCTGTCTCTCTTTCTCTGCCTACACCCCCCCCCCCCAAAGAAGATTCATGTGCAGTCCTTCCCAGCTGTCAGCATCAGTGAGGCCCCTGTTCAAACATGGACTAAGCCCACTGCAGTGAAGGCCTCCACTGGGAGAATGGCTCTATTCAGAGGCTTAATGCTGAAAGGGTCCCCCTAATTATAGAATCACTTACCTATAGACTTATAGGCTACCTATAGGCTTATTATAGAATCACTTACCTATAGGCATTATGCAGCCACAGTCATCATCATACACAAGGCCATGGTGAAATGTACATATGGAACATCAATGTAAACCTATGCAGTACTGTATTACGCATCTTATGTAGAATATTACTCTATACCATTTCTAGAGCAATTTTTGTTAAGCCATTTTTTTTGTCCTGATACAATGTGGAAAGTGTCTTCATGTCTGTTTGTTGTATGGTCAAGCAATGCAGAAATGGGTGACAGTTGTGCTAAGGTACTCTT
>PYXC01001844.1:1542500-1555000 GCA_015244755.2 Tenualosa ilisha | reverse complement strand
ATTACAAAAGCAACAACCAATTCCCTTGATTCATTGAATTGGCTTTTTAAATTGATCACTTCAAGCCCTGTGCGATGCAATGCACTTTTGTTTCATATGTGCATAGAAAGTATACTGGATAGCACAGCTGCAGCACATGCTTACACACTATTGAGATGTTATAAATACATAGTGCTGAAGTTTGCAAGAAAAAACAAATGTCAGTTTAGTGTTCTTGTGGTAAGCATTACAAAGCAATAGCAAAGCACACTATATACATATATATATAGTTCATAGTATATAGTTCATATACTCTGACACACATTATACATTAAATTCAACTCTGTACCCATAAGCACACACATACTCTCATACGCAGACACTCAATATTGCTTATCATTGTCACTTTCTTTCTGTTCAAGGACATCGATTGTATGTGTGTGTGTATGTGTGTGTGTGTGTGTGTGTGTGTGTGTGCACGTGCATTTGTGTGTGTTTGTGTGTGTGACTAGGGAAACGGACAGCACTCGTCAGGCCGGGCAGGTCTCGTCGGTGACAGAGCTTGGCGAGGGCCAGCAGGTTAACAAGGCTGACCCTGCATCTCCTCTTAGCACACTAGGAGTCTGGGGAACAATAAATCATTCAAGCTGTGCCCTCTCTTTAAAGTCCACCACATCAACCACCTATTAGGTCCCACAGAGGGCCATTACCACATCACAGTGCACCACACACCTGGAACTGGTGCTGCTGTTAGTTAGCGCTCCGGTTTTCCCCCTGTGGATTAGCCTACCAGTAAATCCAAGCGCATGATATCGGAAATATTCTGCGTTTGTGGTGGTCTGAATACCAGGGAGGATTTTTGTACAGTACAGTGTCATGCTTTTAGGGAATGGAGATGTGCTTTTGCCATTTAAGGCCTTTAAAAATGTCTTTTTTTCATATTACTGTTTTTTTTCCACTTTAAAATACACCCCTTCATGCTGTTGGAAGTCTCACATGGCTCAATAAAAGGAGGAAACATTTAAGCCATGTTGAAGATTTGAAGTTCACTTGGCCAGGCCCTAAGAAATGTTTACATGAGCGAAAATATCCACATGAAAAAAAAACCCTTGCCCAGAGGGAGTCTGTTTTTATACTTGCTAAATATTGCCCAAATGGCTTCCCTGATGGGAAACAGCAGCTCCTTGGGATCTTGGGATGGCAAAGACGTTTTGGAAGCGATATCTGGAGATCATGCTGGTTTAGGAGTTAGGTTGCAGGGCAACGGCCACCTCTAAATATAGGGCTCCTTTGCGGCCAGAGGCTTGGGTGTGGCAGGCAGGTGTGGCATCATGGCACTACTCCGCACAGCTGTGCCCTCGACCGAACATCCCACACCACACGACTGCTAGCTCAGCACTACGGCGACGACAGCTGCCTGGCGACAGAGGCCCGTGGCGACAAGCACGCCACACCCAGCATCCACACCAGAGGCGTGTGTCTCCTAATGCCTCGCTAATCTATCCCTTGCCTGTTCCATGACCTTTGACCTCCGGGAAAGCCTCTAGAAAGGCAGCAAGTGTGATGACATGAGAGAGAGAGTGAAGAATGCTTTTTCAGAATCGTCAGCAAGGTGTGAAAGTCTGTTTTGCTCTTTACAGTTTCTTACTCAACTAATTTGAAACTATTATCTGAACTCATATGCGAAAGACTGGCCTTTAAATAATTCAAAAGGTTAAATTATGAAAGGGCATCCCTCATTTCAGATTCAGTATATGCCACCAGCACCAGCACCCAGACACACTCACACATACACACACACAACCTTCCATCCTCACTCCCTCCCCACAGGTCCTGAACTATTGACCAAAAATGAAATGGAGCCAGGTTTGTGATTTTAACTCATTACAGATATGATCAATATCCATATAGTTGTGTCAGTCGCCAGGCATGACACGTCAGCTGTGGGTTTGATGAAGCATCCCGACCTTTTGTTTTCACATTATCGCGCATGTCAGTGGCCATGGCAGTGGCCGGAGGAGGTCTGTGAGATCGATCAATCGCGTTCCTGCCGCTCCGAAAACGATCGGTGCACCAGCGCTGATGTCTTTCTCAGCCATGCAAACACAATGACAGGCCCTGAGCGTGACCTGAGACACAGACGGCTGTGCGGACCTCTGTGACACAGCCACTTGGATGTCCCTATCTTGACGCCGCGAAACGCATCAGGCGGACAGATTGAAATGTCACTTCATGTTAAGCCAGTCTGTCTAAGGGAGGTGGCGCTGCATATTTTCTCGCTGTTTTTTTTTTTTTTTCTCCCATACAAAGTGTCTCCACCTGTTCCTTGTCCTGCTGTCTGAAAACTGAGAAGCAAGACAGATCACCAGAGACCAGGGTTACAAGATGATAGAGGGGAGCGAAATAATGAGTGTGTGTGTATGTGTGTGTTTGTGTGTGAGAGAGAATAGAGAGAGAAAGAGAGAGAGATAGGGACAAAGAGAGAGAAATAGAGATACTAAAACAGCCAGATGTTAGATTTTTGCTAAGTAATGGGACCTAGACAAACAGGCAATGCTTGGAGCCGGACAGGAGCTGACAGTTGATCTATGCATCAACCAAGGAACTCCAAGAATCTGGAGAAGTCTCAGACAGCGCCTCTGGCTATTCAAAGAATGTTAACACAGGTCAATTTTAATGGTTTACCATCCTCTTAATATGGCAATTACACCATTGAGTTTTTTGAGGCGTTTTACAAGTTTGCCAAGTTTTAATCACTCAAGTTTAATTCGACACACAAAGCAGTGATGAAGTAATTGACAGTGCTCTATTGGTTTAGAGTACATCCAGTGGGTCGTAGTCCTAGTGCTTTTACAACACAATATGGTTAGGGAAGCTCGTAGACATCCTTGTTTTTCTGTGTCTCAGCTTCATCTCCCTGGCTTGGTCACACCTGCACACGGGCCTGTCAGGAAGACGGATGACCCATTACTTCACCAGTAATTGGTGTTCTCCGCGGTTCCAATCAATATCATACCCCCCCCCCCCACACACACACGCACACAGTCCCCATACCCCCCAAAAACATGTTTCTTTTACACTACAGGCCTCTGTGGGTGTCAAAATGCCTCGGGCTTTTCCACCTGAGCTTTGAAACAGGCCTGACGCCACCTTTTTTGTGAGCAAATTTCATACAGCGCAGAGTCTAAAATAAAAACATGGAGGTGGGGGAGCACATCTCATTAGCTTAACCTTGTCTCAGAAATAAACAGTGAGTGATGACAAATGGCTTGTCTTCATGCATATTGACTTTCAAATGCTAAAGAGTTTTTTCACTCAGAAAAATGCCAGACCTGGATTTTTCCCGTCAGACAGTCATCAATTGTGAAGGCCTATGGGGTGTACACCTTATGAGAAAAAATGGTACCCATAAGCAAGATACTCATCATAATAGATATAATGTATGATGCTAAAATGAAACAACAGCCAAGAGCAGAAATACCTCCGTGCTAAAAAAACCCCAAAAAACATCCTGTCAGCCATACTGAAGGTACACAGAAACATACATTTGTTCAAGTTGCGTTTTATTTTATACCCAAATCACTTATCACCATAATAGATTTTTTGTGCTCTAATAGTTCCTAATCACACACACTTCTGCTGCAAGGGTGTGTGTGTGTGTGTGTGTGTGTGTGTGTGTGTTAGAGATAGGGGATGGGTGTGTGTGGCGGACTAAAAAATAGGTCGCGGGAGAAGTGGAGCAGGACCACAGGGGTGACGGGTAATGAAATTCCTCTCGGTTCTGAAACGATGAAGGTCAGGAAATTAATTGGTTTAACTCATTAGCTCTTTTCAAATCCCCCCCATATCACAAAAGCTCCCTTGCCATGTTGGGAATCACAGAGACCCCCTTTTGTGCGGTGAGCTCAGAGTACTTTAATTGCACCTACTTAAGATAAAACCCAAGGCATCAGATGAATAGGAGTCTCAACATTGTACACACACACACACACACACACACACATACCTCTATCGCTTGGAATATAGAGTGATCCAGACATCAGAAGCCTCAATATTGTTCTCACCCAGAATGTTAATATACAGTGTATGTCTGTACTTGTAAAACAAAGTCAGTGGACCATGTGGTGAACTTATGAAGCTTCCAAGTGCAGTTGCTTATCTATGTAATAGGCATTCATTGTTTAACGTGTGTTCTTTTTCTGTTTTTTTGACATCTAGAACCTCCGGTTCCAATCGCACCGCCTCAGCTCATTGCTGTCGGCGCCACCTACCTGTGGATCCAGCTCAATGCCAACTCCATCAATGGGATGGCCCCATCGTTGAGCGGGAGGTCGAGTACCGCACCGTCACAGGAAGCCTCATCGACAACCAGCCCGTGGACAAGCCCACCCACAAGATCGGCCATCTGGACCCAGACACTGAGTACGAGATCAGCGTACTTCTGACCCGACCCAACGACGGCGGCACTGGGGCGCCTGGTCCTCCCCTGCGAGCCAGAACCAAGTGTGCCGGTGAGTCAGGCTTGCCTATATTCTAAGAGCAGTCATACCCCCGGACTCTGTCCTGCAACATTGAAAGAAAGTGAATCCCAATCATCATAGTTGAGGACTGAGATGTACCTTGTCCAAAAAGATTCTAAGTCATAAGAAACAAGCTGAAAGAGAGGCCTTTTCTTACAATCAGGGGTGAGAGTGAGGAAAAATTTAATTATACAGCTTATTTGTTTGTTTACTTATTTGTTTTGCTTATTTGTTTGTTTACATTAGTAGAATTGTATCACATTGTAGTGTAATGAAGAGATCAGTATTGAGGAAGTGAAATGTTTATTTGGGCCACACATATTCATTCATTTATTTATTGACTTAAAGGGGAGTGTCTACCAACTCTAGAACATGAACAAAAAGCTCAGTTTGGAAATATTTAGGAATTGTATGTTCTACACATGATAGCAAGCCTTACCACGCCCTGTGTCAATTCCTGAGGAATGTGAATGAGAACATGACCTGATCCTGAACCGTTAGGGTTTGTCACAGCCTCCATATTTAATTCTCTTTGGTTTTGGGAAGTTGGAGCGGCAGAGGGAGTAGCATGTTGTTGGGTAGTGATAACATTCGGCAGCAAAGGGATTAGAGGGTAAAAGCGAATCAAGAGGCACAAACATTCGTTTCTTGTTTTTTGTTCTATGTTCGCAAGGGGGAGAAATCCTCCATTATGCAGACCAGAGTCGAGCCCTCATACACTGATACAGAAAATCATTGAATATATTATAATGCTATATATTGTGACGTTATGTGACACTCCCACTTATGCAGACTGGAGCTATTGATGTTTGCTCCAACTATTGTGTTGCTCTATCTTGGTCAGTATTCAGTGATCTTTGATTAGGCTTAATGTGACTGTAGAAGCACATAGTGCAGCACACAGTGATAGCTCGATACCTTCCGTGTCAGAAGAGAGTAAGGGGAGATAGGATGTGTGTGTTGAGGGGGTGGTAGGGGGAAAGATGTCATCTTTTAGCTGTGGTAGTTGTCACCGTGCAGCAGGTTGACTCACTCTCCAGTCGTGGGTTCCTGGGGCCGAAGGGGTGGCTCGGAGGCCTGTGATGGATGGTTGTGTCTCTGCTGTTTCACAGCATGCCATGTTTAGAGAACAGGTGGGCTTTGTGCGCTAGGCCCGGGAGACAGACGTGGATGACTGACTGTGGTCATCTGTACAGGCGGACTGTGTCAGTCTTATTGCTCTCTCTGCTTTATGCCTGGGCTTTTCAAGCCTCTTTAGGATTCTGTGAGTGATTCAAGATGTAAATTTTAGCTGACTAGCCATTACTTCACAAGGTATAAATTAAAAATACCCCCACATTTGCTCTTGTAGATGTAAAAAAAATAGGATAGAAGATACATTTATTTCTGTCTTGGCAGAAGTTAATTAATTAATCCTCTTTATTTCCCAACACATTTTACAAATTACCGGAAATTATTTGAACTAAATCGCAGATGACAGCATTAAAATGTCTTGGTGATTTGGCCCCAGCTGTGGGCTTTCATTCTCAACACACATTTATCTCCCCATCTTGGCCCATTCCTCTCATATGTTTTTTTTTTCCCTCTAAAGGGGATTGTCAACAGGTTGTGTTTCTGGTGGGATGTTTGTTTTGTAGCTACATCAGCAGAACACTCATTAAGAAGCTAATGCTAAATTCATTATAGTCAGTGCCGTTTATCCCCCACTCCCACTCCTACTCCCGCCCCAGCCCCTGTCCCACACACTCACCAATTCTCAAACAACCGCTACCCCCCTTTCATTCGTCTGCAAACTAAGCGAAAGCCGACGCTGCACCTGACATGCACCAGCCGACCGGCCGATGGATGTACCCCCTCCATGAGGGAGCGAGACGTGTCTCCCTTAATGGTGTATGCAGAAACATTAGCGTTATAAAGGGCTCACTGAAGCAGCTAGCGCATTAGCAGGGAGCCACGGGACCCCCTGGGCCACAGTGCGAACGGCCTGCAATTATCACAGTAATTAAACAGGTGCAATGACTCTTCTTCTAAATGGCTGTTGTGATTAGTCCAACGGTGGGGATGTGCGGGCTAGTGGTGCGCGGCAGCCGCCCACACTGGCCGTTAATTGCTTTTCCATTAGCCCTGCGCTCAAACCGATCATTACCATGTCACATGACACCACGCCAATGGACTCAAAGCCATTGCGGCCCCACGTAAGTGAGTGTGATGGCAAAAATCCCATTTACATGAATCACTTTTTGATTATTTATGCACTTATCTGGTCAAATCGTGCAGTTTTCCTCTTGTAGATCATCACACAGACACATCCACCAACAAAAAGAAGAGAGGTAGTTGCTCACAAACACAAAAAATAAGAGCTTCAGTGTGGGCCAAGGCCTTGTCAGGTCAGAGAATTAGACATAAGTGAAAGTGTGTGTTTTTTTGTTTTTTTTTAGAAGAAGAAACAATAGCAATCTGGCAAAGAAATGTAAATAAACCTCGTTCGGGGTTTCAGATGTCTAGCGGTTTCAAACAGGGGCTGCATAGGCAGGGGGGGCCAGGGATCAAACGTGCTGGAACATGCACTGGTGCACATGCCAAGACCCGCCGTGGTCTCCCTGGGTGAGCCCCGGCCCTTTTGAAATCCTCCCTCTTGCAAGATGGACGGCTTATCCATAAACATGCCTGTCATACCTGCATACCTGCCCGTGTCCTCTGTGATCGCCGGCTCCCCCTGCTGACCTAACCAACAGCTGAAACAGTATAAAGTTAACCCTGAAAATGTGGCCTTGAAATACCTTTCCACACAAACTCTCAGTCCAGCTTTCAGTTGCTGTCACAACTAACACTGTGGTCTGGAGTTATATGGCTTGCTAAACCACAGTAGTTGGGAAGGGCTGAAATAAATAAATAAACAAATAATTAATATATACGGTCGATATGTAAACAAATAAATTAATAAATAACTATGCAGAGCTTTTACCGTAATTGCAGGTGTGTGTTTCGATAAGCGTAATTGCCAAGTGCTCCGAGGCGCAGGGATGTTTGTAATGAAGTGCCTCTATCTGATTAGGCTGGTTAATCTGAGCTCCAACTCTCTGGGCTGATACAAGCTGTGTACCCAACAGCTGGCCTAGATGTCTAGGACTCTGATACGATGAGAAGTGACTACTTACACCCTGTATGCCTCAGTCTGGTTCTTTGTCCTTATCCAAAGCTAAATAGTCTGTTTTTCTTTTCACTTCCATTTTGATAGTGTTTACAAAACTAATATTACAGACAAGGCAGTTTATTAAACTGCACACAGTGTCGGCTTGAACTAGCTACCTTCCAATTTGCACAAACTCTTGCCAAGGTTGAGTGAAAAAAAATATTGTTAAGGGAGGTTCAGTCTCTGTGCTTATGTTGTGAAAATGAAAGTGGTGCATATGTCTCTAAGTACACTTGCCCTTCTCCGTGTTGACAGTCCTGCCGCATTCTGTTCCGTGATTGAGTTGACCCAGTCTTTCGAAGGTGAACTTCACTAACTGACAGCTTTAAATGAGAAAATCTAAAGAATTTCTTTTCCCTCCAATCTCTTCGGTTCTTTGTGGTCCCTTAGTCTCAGCTACTATGTATGCGTTCTCTGACACCATCAGCGCTCATTCTTGCCAAGGTCACAGACCGACAGGATCATCAGGATCGTGTTAAAAGCTGAGGCCAGTGACCTGGCAAGTTTTTCAATGAATGGAAATCGGACCACCGGGAGTTACATGAGGACAGACATTGTTGTGACCCTTGCACTAAATAACAAGGATTCCTGTCAGTAATAATCACAGCCTACTAGATCACCTGAATGGTTTCCTATCTGGCCAGACAGTATGGGGGGGACCTTTCATTAAAGCTCCATTGAATTAGGTGGGTTTCCTGGATCTCACGAGTAAATTGAGTTCTGCTCACCAGAGGAAATTTGCCTGAGCTGAAAAGCGAGGGAGAGAGAGAGAAAGAGGGAGAATTGCTTAGCTCTGTTGAATAGGCAAGCATATGGTGCAATTTTGTCTGTCTTAAGTGCATGTTGTGTGAAGGTTTTTTTGTGTGTGTGTGTGTTTACTGTGTCGTAAACCGAGATCTTAAATCGTTTTTTTACAAACATGATTAAAGGACAAAGCTAACCGTTGCTGCAACATGAAATCTCAGCGAGATTGTCACCTCACATTTGATTCACCAGGCTTTATGGCCATAGCAAAACAGAACAGCTCAATGTTAAATGACAAACTAAATAAAAATTCCATGCTAAGTCGGCCTTTCTACCAGCTTCACTGACAACTCTTTCAAGATGTTTTCTTCTAATCCCGTCTCCTGTTTATTTATTTAAAATTCTTAATTATTCATGTCACATCTGCAGTAGTTTCCTACCAAAGATACACACTGAATTATGAATATATGACTGGCCATCATGTAAGCAGTATCACTATCAGTGAGTTTATGTTCCAAGGAAATATGAACATTGCACTGTAACATCAGAGAAATGAACTAGCTAATAGACCAAACTGACAAGAATACAATCAATAGTTTTTCTTGATTGCTTGGATGCAGCCATCACTTCAGGATCCACTTTCAAATCAGTTAACACAAACACCTAAACAGAAGCACTCAGCCCAAAATCACACATTTTTTTTTGCAAGAGGTTCTAACGGTGACAAAACATTTAAAACATGCCGTAAAAATAAATCTTTCCTTCAAACAGTAAAATTGATGGTCAGGTCAGTGAGTACTCTCAGTCAGTCATTACACAGAAGAGGACAAAATGTAACATACATTTTATTCTTTCCTCCTAAACTTAGGGTAACTGCCATTGACATGCAAGACACATAATACTGTAAGCACCTATAATATACTGTACAATAGAGTGTACTTCATATATTGAAGTAACTTTCCCATTTTCGTTGACCTTTCTTTTTCATCAAAACATGGATACTTTCACCATTACTCTATATGCCGTTGGCTTCTTTGACCCAGCAAGGGTGGTATCTTATATGCATGAAGAATGATTGTGGATTGCAGAATTATGAAGGAGATTTACATTAGTAACATTAATGACATTAGTAATTCATATGTCTGCAGACAATATCTTTTTGGTTGTATCTTGTTGAAGCTAGTAATTCAGTGGAGTCTGGGAACTTTCTACGAAAGCACGTGTTAAATGTTTCTGAAAAACTATGTGAAAAATGTGTGAAACGAATGAAAATGGGTTAACACAATTGGAAGTGCTGGTATCTGCTGTGTTAAGACAGGGAAGATGAAGATCAAGTGAATTCCATTGCTTTGCAATTCGCAAGAAAAACTGTAATAGGATCAGGTTATATTATGATATTTGTCTTTGATTCTAGGCATATGATTTGTTTTTGTTGGAGGAGCCATGTTCTGTATGCACACTTTTCTTTGTAAGCTTTTGTGCATGCATGTGTGTTTGTGTGTGTGGTTGTCTGTGACTGTGTATGTTTGTGCATCTATACAGTGTGTGTGTGTGTTTATGTGTGTGTTTGTGTGTTTGTGTGCGTTTGTGTGTGTGTGTCTGTGTCTGTGTCTCTCAGTTCACATCTCTGTGTGTGTGTGTCAGTCTCTCTGTGTGGTGCATGTGTGGTGTGTATGTGTGTGTATTGTGGATATTGCATCAGACAGGGACAGCCCTATTTCTCAGCCTAATCCTTGTAATTTGTGCTCCTCTTCTCCTCTCCTCTCCTCTTTTCTCCTCCTCTGTTCTCCTCTCCTCCTCGGCTCTCCCCTTGGCTGCCGACTGGGCTCCCATTATAGAGCAGCTCAGACACAGACTCCCTCTGTTCCATGGGCCGGCTCTTCCTCACAGCAAGACTTAGTCATTACCGCAACCAAAATAGACGTTAGACCAGGGAGACACTGAGCAATTCTCTGGCAACACAGATGGGGAGCAGTCCAATAAAATATCAACACGTGTGCAACACTTACTTTACATTGTGTATGATAAATAAAATAATTATTGTAATAAAATATTTTTTACGACTTTCACGATTGATATCTGCAATTGAAATTTATATAACTTTCTTAGCAAAGTACTGAGTTAGCTGTGCAACAATACCGTTTTCTCGCCCTTCACCCCCATAGACTGAAACATCACCAAGACTTGTCTTTGGAGGATGTAAAGTAAACAACAGACAGTCTCTAGAGTTTGACACCAAAGACAATGTCTGGACCAAACCTCCTATAAATAAGTATGTAAGTGAGTAAGTAAGCAAGTAAACAAATTAATCCATTTCCTCGGACATATTGTCCAAGCACCCTCACAAATTTAACACTGCAGTAACTGCCAAGATGGTAACCACGAACTACAAGTTTAGCTTGTATATTATTATTGCATAGTTATTCATGAATAACAGACAATGCAGTAGAGTTTAGTGCCAAGTGCAGACTCTCTACCGAATCCCCAGATTTCCTGCCTTAAGCACAGCTGCCGATTGGGTTAAACAGGCCTGCATGTACTCCTATTTGGGCCGCAGTCTGTTCTACAGCGGTCTTTTGACTGAATAACATTTAATGATTCATATGAATGCAGCCATTAATGCAGCCTATTCTGAGCTTGTTGGATTGGCTTTTCTCAGCCACCCAGATGTACAGACATCCCTAAGAGTGCTTTGGGCCAGAGAAAGTCTGAATGTTTTATTTTGTTTTTGTGAGATTTAGCTTTAGAAAAATGAAGAACAAAAATCACACACACACACACACACACACACACACACACACACACACACAGATACACACACACATTTAAAAGCAGTCTGAGCCTTGCTGGTGAAGCTGTCGTACACGGCCTATAGGGCTTTTTAATACCCACTCGCAAATGTACGACCTTGTATCTCCTCTCCCTTCAGTGGCCTTTTACTACTTTTCACTCGCTCACCATCTCTCTTTTTCCTCTCCTCCACATCCTTTCAATCCTGCACACACACCATTTATTCCTCTCTTTCTCTCCACCCCCACCTCATAGTCTCTTCTCTTTTCACGTTCAATTTTTACGCCCTGCTCCCCAGAAACCATTTCCCTGTATTCCACACACACACACACACACACACACACAGTATGTCTGCTGTATTTTTTACTGCGTGTCTCTGGTTGGTGAAATAGAGGGGTCCACTTCTAAGCCTGCATACACACACTCACACACACACACACACACACACACATATACACACTCACACACACACACAAACCCAAAACCCAAACCCATACACACACACACTTCCTACATGGCCTTGGCGCTTTAAAGAACCTTATGAACCAAATGAACAACAATGAGCATGTCCTAAGAGGCCTTTCCAGGGCCTCTCCTCTGACTTTGGCATTGAGAAGGGATGAATAAGAGGTGAAGGGCAAATCCAACCTGGTCTCCTCCCACTAGAACCTTCTCATTGCCACAGTTGTTGAGAAATAAAATAACCCTTTTTAAATTCACATTCATGTGCTAATTCTTGTCTAAATATTTTAGCTATAGTTTTTTTTGTTTGTTTTTTTACTAGTACTAAAAACCAGCTTTTTAGGTTTTGAATCATAATTCTGCTGGCATGTCGCTCCGAGGCCGATGCTGATCAACACTCTAAGAAATAGTTTGGGGCGTTCGCCTGTATTTAAGTATGCGCACGTCGTCTCCGGCTGGCGCATGGGGAGACGGGAGGGAGGCTGTTGCCATAACGAGAGAAGAGAGGGCGGTTGGTGCCGGGGCGCGTGGGGGTGTCAAAGAGTTGAAAGCCGAGACGTCCTCAGAGCCCTTTCCCTCTTTTTCGTTGTCGTCGTCCTCCTTCCTCTCTTTTCCTCCACCCCCTACCCTCTCTCTCTCTTTCTCTCTCACTTTCTTCCCTCCTCCATTCCTTCTCTCCCTAGTTCTCTCAGCAAGAGGCACGGGCGGCAGTGGTGCCCTCGGGCACAGAACTTCAGCTCTCTCTTCCTCCTTTCACCCACATTCCCTCCACCCCCCCCCCCCCCCCTCTCTCTCTGTCTCTCTTTCTCTCT
>PYXC01001844.1:1520000-1540000 GCA_015244755.2 Tenualosa ilisha | reverse complement strand
ACACATCTCTGCCACGAGTGAAACACAAAGTCAAATGCAAAATTTCAATGTCATTTCTTGCTGTTCCTAAGCAGTGGCTTGAAGAAATTACTTCTGGGCATTGTGTTGGCACAGATTCAATATATGCATTTATGTGATTCCATTATCTGGAGGAAAGTGATACTGTTGAATGTATAAGACATGTTAAATCCCTTAGATTCTTACAGTCAGTTAGGCATGTGATAAAGACAAGTATAGGCTGCTCGGAAACATCTTAACCTGTTTGTGCATGGATGTGAATTCGGATTCATGAATTTGATATCATATCTTTTGTAGAAGGTGATAAAATAATATTATGAGGAAATGAAAAAATTTAGACTTTCTCAACTTTTGATTATTTTAAAATTACATTTTGAATAAGCCATGCATTTCATTAGTATTATTTCATAAGATAGTTTCCTCACAAAAAAAAAGAAAAAAATGGCAAATGGCAGCATACAATTCAACTTTTTTGGGGGGAGGGAGTTTAGAAGACCTGGGTTTTTCAGCATAAAACATCATTTCTATGGTAATTCTTCTTTTTCTGTCTAATCTCATTGGCCTATTGAGCAGACGATGCCATTTCCTGTTCTTTCTCCTGGCTGCTGGCTGTCTTGCCCAGCCTTGCTACTGCTGCATATGTTTTACAATAGCTGTTACCCGCCACCAAATGAAAGCTGACAAACTCATCTTCCCAACTGGTGTGGGGAGCGTTATGCCATTATTTATCCTGACAAAAGGCATCAGAGAGATATAAATTGAGAGAAATTCAAAAAAATTGGAATTAGGAGAAAAGGCCAGTATTGGTTTCAGCATCTGCGCTTTCCATCTCTGTTAACTGACCCCAAGGCATCTGCAACCAACGCTACCCACCGCTGCCGCCATTTTGGCTCGAGCCAGTCCACGTGAAGTGGTCACAGCATAACCACATTATCTTGCCAGAGTGGATGGACTAAACTCACAGTGACCCCTTTCCACGCCCTATCAGATCAGTGTCCCCTGCAGTGGGTTTGGATTTGTGCTATTGGAAACTCCTTCCAGGGCAACTCAAATCCAGTTTGTCAGTTCTATTGAGTTGCCGATATGAGCAGAGAAAAAGGAAATTAAATGCAATATTCTCAGCCAAGTCGGCAGAGCAAAGGTGAGACCGACTCAAACCCCCCTCAACCTGCAACCCCACCTCCGCCACACACACACACACACACACACACTTACACCAACCCACCCACCCACTCTGACTGCACCGCTCCTGCCCCCAGCTGCACTTGAAGGACCTCCATTATTACATAGCCTGAGGTTATAATCCAAGCACTCCACATTTATGCAAAAACCCAGCATGGCCTTTATTAGTGCTAATTCTCTTCACTTTGCCTCAGTCGGAAGCCACCTGCATTATTCACATTCCAAGCAACAAAAATCCATTTGGTATGTAGACAGCTAAGCTATGAATGCGGTGGCAATATCAGTCATAGGCACAGACTTACAGTGGAACATGGTATAATGTATTAGTAAGAGGTGCTTTTTAGTCAGTCTGTCAACACTCCATTTCTTTGCTTTCCTCTCTCCTCTCTCTCTCTCTCTCTATTCGTGTGTGTGCGTGTGTGTGTTTAGGGTAGTGGTAGAGAGGGTAGCAGTAGCTTAATGCAAGATATAGGTAGGCAGGGGCTTTGGAAAAAAAAAACAAAAAAACAAACAAACTGCCAACTGCCTATTTCAGCTGTTAGGAGCCCTCGCTGTTTTAATGGCTTGCTATAATTAATTATACATGAGTAGTGTGGTAAATAAAATAAACCTGACTTTTATCAGTGAAGTAGGCCATTGGCCTTTCTCCCGCTTTCTGCTCCCTGCTCCTCTCTGGTCCAGCTTCCCCGCAAACATCCACTGATCTGTGAGGGGAGAGTAATTGGGGCGGTGAACATGCCTGGATACCCTAAGTGGAGAGGGGTGTGGGTGTGGGGTGTGTACCTTGTGCAAACAATCATAAAAATACAAACTAAAAACAGACTTTAAGGTCTTTGCCACACAGGCCTAAACCATTGGTTTGGTTTAGATATTAGGGACTGTTCTGTGTCTGTCTTCTAAAGTTAGTTATCTTGGATGGCACATCAAGTTATCTTTCCCACAGCATCAACAGTTGGATGAAAGAAGCCCAGGTGTCACATGACACATCCTGTGTTTTTTGTGTTGTGTGTGTGTGTGTGCGCTGCGTAATCAGATCATGGTGGGAATGCTGCAGGAATGTCTGACTTCTGACAGAGTGGCCGTGGAGCACATGACACGGAGTCCGTCACAAATCACTCCTGCGTGCCGATGGGATTGTTCACGCATCCATCAGACTCTCCCTGTCTGCTGTAGAATGTGACTGGAATACAGTGTGTGCTGTCAAAAATATAAATAGATAGATCTAACTTATTGATCCCAAAAGTAAAATTTCTGTGTTGCAGATGGTATTTACATAAATCACAAAAACTTTCATAACTTAAGCATATACATGTAATACTTGTATATATTGGTCTGGTCAGTGCATGTGTGTGTGTGTGTGTGAGAGAGAGAGAGTATGCGTGCATGTGTGTGTGTCGATGTTTACCTGAGTGTGTGTGTGTATTTGTTCTGGTATGGGTAAATAAGTGTTACTCCTTGTGCTACAACAAGGAAACATCTATTGTTTACTGACTCGCACTGAAAAGAGAACAGAGGTTGCCCGCTGCATCTGGCGATCTTGGCAAGGTCTGCAAGGATCAGCCCCCCTTCCTGCAGCCCTGCCTGCAGGGCGATGCTTTGACTTTAAGGACAAAACTCATTTTCCCAGCAGCCCCCCCCCCACGCCCCCCAGGTTTGCTGTGTCCTTATTCTCTGCCCCTGTGGCAACCGGCCACCAGCGTCCAATCCCAGCCCTATCCTAGACAACCTATCAGTCATCAGTCCCTGTGGCAACCTCTGTTAGGTGCTCATGACACAACAATGTGCCCACAATAAGTTAACAGTCAAGGCGCTGCAGTAACTCGCTGTTCTATGTCCTTCAGCAATATGTCGTCATCAAACCTAGTCAGAGACAGAGAGAGGGAGAAAGAGAAAGAAAAGAAGGAAAAAAATGCCTTTGCTGTGACAACAGGTCATTTATGCCTGCAGAGGAAGACAAATGCAGTGTCTTTCTCTGTGTATATGTGTGCATGAGTGTGTGTGTGTGTGGTGTATATATATGCATACAGACGTGAAGGGTGGTCCCTAGAGCCTCTCACAAGGGCTTGTCTCTGAGTCCACCCCCTGTCAGGTTGAACCAGAGGTCATCCCCATGGTCACCCTCCGAGTCTGTTCCCTGACCTTCATTTCTTCCCTGATTTCCCCTGATTTGAAACATGCCCTGTCTTGTCCAGTCGTACGCCTCGAGTGTGAGGGGGTACACCAGAAAGCTAAGTGAAGCTGACACGTCTGGAAACACATGGGAAAGGTGCAGAAGAGTCAACTATGTTTTGACGGGCTAGTGAATCAAAAAGAACATATTAAGTCCTTATAGAAATGCTTCCTATGATGATTGGGAAATATGATGGGGCGGGGAGGGGGGGGGGTGACTATGACTGAGAAAATTAATATTCTAGATGGAGATGAATTGCTAAACGCCTCCTCTGTTGTATGACAGCCTCCCCACCTCTTTGTTCTGTTGCTATCAGCATGTTTTATCTTTCATGTAATGACGGCATAAATATTAGATGAGGGCCTGCATAAGCGCACTCTCTGGAGGACACTGCCGTGTGTGTGTGTGTGTGTGTGTGTGTGTGTGTGTATGTATATATGTGTGTGTAGCCTCCGAGACTTGCTCATCTCTCAATCGTTGGAACACTAATGCTAACCTCTCTCAGATCTGAAGTCGTGCTTGTAAGTGTGTGTGTGTGTGTGTGTGTGTGTGAGTGTGTCCCGTAGGCGTGGAAACAGCGCACGCTTCACCGCCCACAGCCGCTAAAGCGTCTGCTCTGACACGGACAGTGCTGTGATTGACAGCTTTAGCACCGCGCTGGCCGTGAACAGATGAAGGGGTGCCAGCTTTGCCAGACGGGCATGATGAGCAGAGGCAGAGTAGTGAGGGCTGAGGGTAGTTGGAAGTGTGTGTGGGGGGGGGGGGGGGGCAAAACAAAACAAAACAAAATGGGGATGTTGAGAGTTCCCACTGGCAGATGTGGCCTATGCATTTTTTTTTCTGTCTGGAAAATATGTGTCTGGGGGGGGGGGGGGGGATTGATGTATGTTGTTTTTTTCTGTAGGGGGGGTTCTTGTTTTTTTATGTCTTCTCCATGGTGGTGGAAGAGCCCTGTCTTTGTGGGGAGCGGGGACCATTGTGTGGGGAGCCACTCGGTGAGCATAATTGAGTTTTGATTGTCGGGTTGTCATCATTGTGCGGCTTCCTCCCGCTCTGAAAGGGCCTTTGATAAGGATGAAAGCCGTGTCATTACGCAGATGGCTGTGTTGATATCACAGAAATACACTTTTCTTATTCCGGGCGATAGAAGGGAAAAGTAGGGTGTGGTGGTGTCTGTCTGTTGCTGTCACTTTGGTGCTCTCTCTCTGTCTCTCTCTCTCTCTCTCTCTCTCTCACTGTCTCTCACTCTCTTTTTAGGTCTCTCCTCTGTCTTTCATGCTTTGTCGCACAAACACACACTGTCACACACACACACACACACACACTGTCACACTCACACACACACACAAGAAGACAGTGGAGTGAATCATATAATGACAGTGCAAACTGACAGTAAAATCATACTCACGTCAGTCAAGTCTGCTGTGTTGAACATAAAACACAGAAAAGAAATTGTCTTGATTTTTTCTTTTCTTGTATTTATTAATTTTTTGCTCCATTTTATTGTAAGGCTCTTTCCCAGGTCTGGCCAGAGTGAGTGATGATCACCAGGTCACCATGAGACTTTTTTTTCCCTTGGCATATGGGTATGGGTACACCACAATGCTCATCTGTCACAAGAGCATTTTACAATGTGCAGTACACGCACCTGAGCGAGAAGAAATTAAGTGTCAGCCACGGCAATTGTTTTTTTCATTTAGATTAGAAGAAGCACATTGCATAAGACAAAGTGTTCCCTGTGAACTCTTATCACACAAGTGCACATCAAGAACAAAATGCATTTGTACATGGTGTGTTTTTTTGTCTGACGGATTGAAACTGATTACCGAGAGGTGATGGGATTTGTGTGAACAGTGCATCGGAGAGCCATTTTTGAGGATAAGCCGGCCCAAGGAAAGAGCATCTTTTGTTTTGAGGCACTTGTCCTTCCCTAGATTTGTTTTGAGTTGAAGTCGTGCTTTGAAGTGAATTCAAGCATTTACACTCTCAAGCAGAACTTCACCTAAGAGTATCAGGTATTGACGTCTGGGGCAATGCACAGATGCTTGTTTCCTTTGCTGAGGTAGATGACAAGACATCAGTCTCTCTCCTTCTCAAGCTTCTGTGCTCTCCTCCGAAAAGCTCCCTTTCCCTCTCTCTACCTCTGTATCTCTTTTTTTTTTTTCTCATACGCTCACCTTCTCCCGCTTTGTCTTATTCTCTCTCTCTTTCTGTCTCTCTCCCTCTCTTCCACGCTTTCTCTCCTGCAGTCTCTCATTCCTCCTCCCCACGACTCCTTTCCACTCTCCCTCTCTTTCTATCCCCCTCCCGACAGCAAAAAAGAAAAAAAAAGAAGAAGAAGAAGAGGCTGAAGTCACGGCCAATTTGTTCCCCCTCATCTGGGACTAATACCTTTATTCTGCTCCCGCATGCTGAGAGCACCAGACACGGGCCCTCTCTTAGTCCGCTTGCGGCTGCCGCCGCCCCGCACATACAAGCACACAAGTGCAGCCACCGTCCTCCTTTGTACGCAGATTTGACTCGCCATTCTGCCTTTTCACAAAACAACAATGGCGACACTGTCCTTTTGACTTTTTTTTTTTTCCTGGGCCCTGTGTTTCAGTCGGACAGTGGCGTCTATCTGATTTTGACGACAACGAAAAAGGTTACGGTCCATTAGCATATGAACGGCAAAGAGAACGACAGAAACGTGGTGGTAATAACAGGGAACGTGTCTTAAATGTCAAGCCTCGGTGGCCGTTAATAGTTGACATCTAAATGTCAAATTAGAATGATTTGAGAGCGATGGCAAGTCGACAGGCACGGTGGTAATCTCTATACAGTCCAAGAATGGCAATGGTGTGTGTGTGTGTGTGTATGTGTATGTGTAATAGGAGGCCAACCACCCAACCACCCACCCACACACACCCACACACAACCCTGCTGTGACCACCAATTCTTCTTGTGTAGTCTTGTAGATGCCTCCAGTACTGCCACTCATTCACACACACTCACTCACTCACACGCACACACACACACACACACACACACCCCTTGGGCTTATTAGGATCTTGTCACATCCATCTTGTACAAAGGCTAAAAGCCATTATATGTCATCCGAGTGTCCACCTTCCCATTCCTGTAAGAGGTAAGAGGGAGAAATAAATGGCGCCTCTCTCCTCTGACACCAACTAGAATTTATCGTGGGCATCAATGCAAAGACAGAACCCCGCCCCTCCTCCTCTGCCAAGGATTATGGGTAATGAGGGACATTTATCTTGTCCTTAAGATTGACCTTCACCTTTGACCTCTTAGCAGTGGATTATTGTGACTGCGTGAGGTCAAACACAACAGGCAGTTGTCGTCCTGTCCTGACAAGACTCACTGATTGCTCCCCTGTCATCATGCTTGATGTGCTTTTACTTCTGGTCACTGGTGAAGCCTAACTGCCTCTTGGAGGACACCCGTCATCATGTTCAGGAGCATATGAACGCAGTTTATGTAGAGGTTGTGAAGGCCTACATACATATGCGCGCGCACACACACACACACACACACAGGCACATTGTTCACACTGCATATTCTAGTGTCTAACTACAGCAACCATAAACCGTAGTTGAAATAGTAAACGAGCCAGTGTCCTGAAAACTTGCACATTAGATACCCTCAATCTCCATTTGAATCAGAAGAACACACTGTTGCATTAAGCAGTGTTTCTGTACAGATGAACTGTTCAACAGATTTTGCTATGGGCCCATGTGGTGTACTTGTGTTGACATTTATGTGGCTCTACCATGTCGACCTGTGCTGTGGATCTAACCTCCTGTGCCCTCCTCCTCTCCTCTGTGCTGTTGCTCTGGGGCACACACACACATACACACACACACACACACACATACACACGCAAACACACGTGCACACACACACAAACACACAAACACACACACACACACACACACACACACACAGTGATGCAACTGGCACAACATCATTACCCCTTACGGTTCAAGCCCCTTATGTTCCCCATGCCACCCTCAGCTGAGCATGTGATTCCCCCCCTGCACAGTACAGATGTGCTCTCTCTCTCTCTCTCTCTTTCTCTCTCTCTTTCTATTTCTCTGTCTCTCTCCATTTCTCTTTCTCTGTATCACTCTCTCTGCTGTTTTTTATCTTCTCCTTTGCATTTCTCAGCGTTCCTCTTTCTCTTCATTTCTTCCTCACATCGCTATCTTTCCCTCTCTTTTCCTATTATCTTTTACCTAGATCTGTCTTTCTTTTCTCTTCCCTTTCTCAGTTTTTTTTTTATTTTTGCCATACCCTGCTTCTTCCCTGTCTCTCTCTCTCTCTCTCTCTCTCTCTCTCTACTTCTCACCCTCTCTCTGTCTCCCCTCACATCTCTCCCTTCTTTTTCCTCACTCTGTCTCTCTTCCCTGTATCTACCCTTCTATCTATCTCCTTCTGTTTCTCTTGCCTTCTCTCTCTCCATTTCTCCATCTCCTTTCCTGTCATTCTCTGGGCCTTTGTACAGGTCCATCGGTGTGTGTGTGTATGTGTGTGACTGTGTGTGTGTGTGTGTGCATGTCACCTCCAGAGAGCAACCTGCCTGATGTGATTCCTGCGCCCAGACAGTCAGCCAGCCAGAATACGATGCTCTTTTAGCACGGCCACTGTTTACCCACGGAGACCCCGCCGATTGTTCCGCAAACACAAACCTGCCTTCTGACGCCCGCCAGGGTGTGTTTGTGCATGTCTGTGACTGTGTGTGTGTGCTTGCGTGTGACTGTGTGCATTAGTGTGACTGTGTGTGTGTATGTGTATGTGTGTGTGTGTGTGAAATGTCTAGGAGAGATAAGCACATGTAGAACCTGAGAAGAAAGGCATCTGATTGTGCTGTTTCTTCCCCATCCACAGATCTTATTATGTTTCAGTCAAGAGCCTGTTTGGACTTGTTTAGAGACAGAATGAGATATGAATGACTTACACTCAAACTTAGCATCTTATCAAAGTACACAATATTCCATCTCTAATGCCGTTAGTGATATCGCTCAGATCTGCTTAAGTGCGTCATTGTGAGATTTTGTGATCAGTTGCTGAGGTGAATTCAGGCATCTCACACAGGCAGCGAGTGTGTGATCCCGAGATGACATTCTTGACGGGGCTAGTAATCCTGAACACTCTCTGGTGATAAAAGGCATCCTCACGGACAGCATGGGGGCAGCCTGGATGGCCGCCTGACACACACACACACACACACACACACACACACACACACACACACACAAACCCAGACACACACACAAACACACACACATTCATGCATCCACACAGGCGGACACATGCATGCACACACGCACACACACACACACACACACTCTAATACCCACACAGATCAACCATGCTGGTTAAATCAAACCACCTTTGATAACTGTTTAATCATTTGCCATAATCTTTGGCCATGTGTGTGTATCTGTGTATGTGTGTGTGTGTGTGTGTGTGTGTGTGTGTGTGTGTGTTTGTGTGTGTATGTGCGTAAGCATGTGTGTGACAGTATCATGACCCAACAGCTATCCCCACTGCGCTGTCTTTGATTGGCTGCAATGAAGAAGTTTTGTGTCTTATCTCGCTGCCTGCAGTCTGCTGGGGGTGTATTTGTTTATACACCAGTGCAGTGCAGGGACTTTCTCCCCTATGCTGGCCTTTTTATCGTTATCTGTGCCTCACACTCTCTCTGTGCCGCTGATAGAGGCAAACCTTTAACTCTCCCCTCCCAACAATCCCCCACCCCGCACCCCCACCCCGACCTCCACCACGCGTCACATTACTTCCAGCAACAGATAATCTGGGTAAATAAACAGTGATTTGTCTGCTAGAGTTTTCCACCATCTTTTTTGTCCCCCCACAACCACACACAAACACACACACAGAGCCACACCTACACACCTACCTCACCACCCAACTCGAGCTAATCAATAGATTGTTAACAGTCTTTTCACTTTCTCACCATCAATTATGGTGGCCAGCGAGAGGTCGGAAAATCGATGCGTTAAAAATGAAATCCAGGTATCCGGGCCGACAGCTGGATCAGGGGCCCGTGAAGTTTGAAGGGCACAGGGTTCCTCGGGGGGGGAGATGAGAACAGAATGCAGGAGAACCGAGAGTAGAGATGTGTGTAGAGAGATGTGTGTGTGTGTGTGTGTGTGTGTTAGGGGTTGGGGGGGTATCGGAAGGTCAGCTGACGTGGGCTGTCACGGTTCCAGGTTGTGCTGCCTCTGCCCGAAATGACAGAGACTAAACAGGGAGTGCGCTGAGTCTGCCATCTCCCTCCACATGCTCCACCATTGGAGTAATAATACATCACCACCTCAGTAGGCTCCATCTGCAGCACAAGTCTGGAAATATCTCCACAGGATGAAAAACACACACACACACATACACACACCCAGTTTGTGCCTAAATACATATTTCAGCATTTGATAAGTCACTCTGAATGAATGAGTCGTGATTGACTGCAATTTAACCGCCTAATTGCTCTTCCGATTATACATGCACAGACCTATATGAAGTTAAACACCGGTTTGATGTCACCTCTTGTGGCTGTGATTTGGCATTTTTTAAATGTTTTTCTTATGCAAATAGCCAGCGACCTTGTGCTCATCAGGGATTTCACAGCAGTCTCGATTTTACCACACGACTTGAAGGTCATGGCCTTTGAAGGTCAGAGTGCCCCCACAGCCACCCTGTGACTGATTGTTTTTGTGCCCCAGGGTCTTGTGTGCTGAGCAGGTAGTATAAAAATGTGTTTTGTGAGGAAGTGAGACTTTATTGGATGTTGGGGAAGACCTAATGAGGTCATGTATGTTCTTGTGGAAATGATTTATGATTGTCCTGGCTGAAAGATTTTTTTTTTCATTATTTTTTATATTTTTATCTTTTGCTGTTTTTTCATGTGTTATGTCATTGTCAATCTATCTTTAGACAGTCATGAACTGCAGGCAGGTTGACCTCCGGGTTTACAGAAATGAGATTCAGACTATTGTCACAGAGGTACCCCAGTGGACATCAATGGACATCACCTCTCTTTTTGTGGCCACAGCTAAAATGAATCAGGCTTGCTGCTAAGGGTTTGTCTGTGCTGTGTGGGGCGCAGTCTCTGGTCTCCCCCAACACTTAAATTGAACCCTGAGTTGAATGTCTAGACTGTTAAACAAGTTCACCTTTAGTCTACTGTCTGCACTTATTTGAGCTGACCTTCCTGTGATCCATCCTTTCATCTCCCGAAGGCTCATTTTCCCATGCCTCCTCCCTACACCACACACACCACACACCACTCACACACACACACACATACACACACACACACACACACACTCACTCACACCAGGTCTCTCACGCGGTCTTGCAATGATTTTCAGCCTTAAAGCATCAGGCATTTCAGGTACTCACAAATCCCCTCTTTAATGGCCCCCGTTGCCCCTTGAGGTGAGCACTTTCTCCCCTCTCTCCCGGCGACATCTCATTCAGGGGCCCCATGGCATCATTGCATTTGAATTCGTAGCCTGAAAAAGCCACCATTATGGCAGACGTTTTTATACTTTCTGTTCAGGCTTATTGCCGGGTGCAACTAGAGCTCTCTGCTGCATCATTTCATTCTTGCGACTTTTTTTCTCCTCTTAACATACTGAGCACAGGACAGGGACTGTCGAGGCAAAGTGAAGAAATCCTAATAGAAGTTTTCCATTTGATATCTTTCAAATGGACTCACATTACAGGGGAAGTGTCGATTAGGGTAAAATTGAGCAGTCAACACACAAAGGAGTGAGTGAGTGCTCAGGTCTTTCGCTAAGAGCACCATGTTTTGTGTGTGTGTGTGTGTGTGTGTGTGTATATGTGCACACTCGAGTGTGCTTTACCACTGGGGTCTGACATTAAATGCATCTTTAGTCAGTGGCAACCAATTTGATCTGTGGATGAGCACGCCGCTGTCTTGCTGTACTTCCAGTTTGTCAGGGCAACTATTACAGTCAAGAAATATGACAGAGACGTTCTAGACTCGGAATAGTTCTGTTGTCCATTTGAATGAGATAAAATATAAATGGCACACTGCTGTGAGGAAATATATTTGTATGAAATGGTTGGAGTGATATAGAGAAGGGATGCATGGGAAATTGTGACAATATTTGATATAACATATGTGAACACAATGTTATTTTCTTTTCAAAAATTTGTTTTAGCATTCAGTGATCTAGAACTGAAGTATGTGTTTGTGTGCTTTCTTAGTGCATTAATATAGGTTTTTTTTTTTTTTGAGGTTAAATTTTACAGTTGTGATTCATATTGAATGACAAGTGGACATATAGCTTGCATCAGTGTGACAACCATCTTCCCTCTCTAGTATACCAACATACACACACACACACAAACGCACACAGATATTCCACAATCCACATCTCTCTCTGCGCTTGCCAACTGCACCGCAGACCTTAGACTCCACTGTCATCACTCCGGAACATTCTCGATGGTTGGTTTGACAGTATCAACAGTCTCTTTGGAGCGGCATCAAAGGCTGCGAGAACAAAAAGAGACATTGTTGGTGCTTCTGCTGAGCACACCTGCTCCATGGCCTCCCCTGTGCTCTTTCAGTGGGGCGATTGTTGTGATGGAAACAATCACAAACCCCAAGGATGCCCTCAGCCGTCTCCTCTCCAAGTAGTAATGGCAGAAATAGGTCTTTTGTGTTGGGGGAAATTGCTTTCCTTTTTAATATTGTGCACAGAGGAAAAGAGGTACCTGGTCTCTTCAAATGGGCACTGTATATTGTATTCTGAATGATAAAATCCCAAGTATTAAAATGTGTCAATTTCTCTAACACCTTGTCAGTTCAAGACATCTGTCATGGACGATGGCTTAATCTTAACATAGGTATCAGCTGTTTGGAAAAGTATAGGCTATATACTTTCTTATGTAAGTTAACCTATTTTAAGCCAATCCACTTTTTACTGTTTCCTTACGTCCAAGTTTTCAAACATTTTGAGGAAAAAAATTAATTGATTAAGTTGTCCAAGTAGTCAGCCACAACAGCATGCCTGATTATCATGTTGAAACACCAGAGATCCCCACTCTTATGTTGATAGTTGTTATTAAATTAGCAATTCTCACTTTGGTCTTTCTTATTTGACTCAGTGACCTCTCCTTTTAAACTACATAGATTACACTACATTGTACAGGATATAATTTTCACAATGTGACCTAATTTACTGCCGTCATTTATCAGGAAATATATGCGGATGAACACTGTGATTTAGCTGCACTGTGACCGATTGCATTAATCTTAACACTGCTTACAGCACACTCATCAACATCATCTGTTTTTTTTCTTCTGTTCAGTTCAAACCAGCAGAGCTTCATTATGTGCTTGGTGATTAAAGGGTGTTTCCAGCCCGTTGTTTTAATCTGCTGTCCCTCGTGCTCAGAATAAAGATAAAGAAACAGAAACACTTAGAGGCAGATCCTGTGATGCTGACACAAACCCATGCAAAGTCATGCGTTCAAAAAGCCTTTGATTAAAGAAAAAGACCCGCTAGAATCCCCCAGAGGAGAAAAGGAGGAAGAGAAATGTTTCAGTTTGGTCTTTTTGTTTTTCCTTCATCACAAATACACTGTGGTTTCTGTAGATTCTGTAAAAGTTGGGATTGTTTTTTTTTTGTTGTTGTTGTTGTTTTAGCAGGGCTGTCTCAATCCCTGTCTTTCCCATCCTGCTTTAAATGAGAGAAAACCAACCTTGAGATTAAACTGCAGTGGTTTAGGTTGCCATTTGGTGTCAGCTAAAGAACCGACACACCAAATTGCTCGTCTGTTGCCTCTCCTCAGTCCCAGCCAACAGGGGCGAATGCAAGGGGCAGCTGAGTACTATAGCGGTTGAGGGCTAAATTCCTGAGAAATGGACTGTGAATTGAACCCGGGAATGGAAATTGATCCTGTTACAGAGGGTCTGGGTTGGCCTGTGCATCCCTAAGGGGAGATCGGAGAGAGCAGATTGAGAAGGCAACAGGGCTCCCTGATTAGACGTGAAAGGGAGGGGAGCCTTGGGCTGTGGTGCTGGCTTCAGGGCGTTCTCCATGGATCAGCGCTCGACCCCATCACAATTCTTTGGATAATGCTAGCAGGAGAAGGGGGTGGATGGGAAATGGGAAAGAGCAATGCAGTTGCAGAATTCATACAGGATTCAAGGAGTGTTGAAAGCTATACTTTTAACCATTTTTTCACAACTCAGTTTGCTGAAATTTGCCAAGATGCTCTTGAATGTCTAGTTTTGATGTTCAGCATTGACACCTGCATATTTCTCCCCCCCCCCCATGCTTTCTCTCTCCCATCAGATCCCATGCATGGACCACGTAAACTGCAGGTGGTGGACATCAAGTCCAGGCAGATCACACTCCGCTGGGAGCCGTTCGGCTACAACGTGACGCGCTGCCACAGCTACAACCTTACGGTGCAGTACCGCTACCACGCCGCAGGCAAGGAGGAGACTAGGGAGGAGCTTTGCTACGACACCCTCAGCACCACGCCGCAGCACACCATCCGCAACCTCTCGCCCTACACCAATGTCAGTGTCAGGCTGGTGCTGCACAACCGCGAGGGTGTGAAGGAGAGCGAGGAGATGGGAGTCCTCACTGATGAGGATGGTAGGTGATCAAGTTTGTGTGTGTGTGTGTGTGTGTGTGTGTGTGTGTGTGTGTGTGTGTGTGTGTGTGTGACACCACCAATGACAGTTTCGTAAACATGGGAGTCCTCACTGATGAGGGAGGTAGGTGTTCAAGTTTTACATTTACATTCTCACATTTATGCATTTAGCAGACACTTTTATCAAAAGCGACTTACATTTTGTCAACTATCAATTGTTCAAGGCCAGTCCCCCCTAGAGCAACTTAGGGTTAAGTGCGATGCTCAAGGGCACAACGGTGGCAGCAGGTGTGTGTGTGACGCCACCAATGACAGTTTCATAAACACACATAATACAATGTTCTGATCATGGCTTCTTTTTTGTAAAGTGTTGTAATTATTGTGTTGTGTTCAATTGTGAAATTGCTCATTTTGCCACTTTTAATTGCATCTAGCTATATTAATGGCTTTAACAGACTTGTTTGTTTTTGTGCATAGCATCATGTTATCTTGTTGCATCCATGGCCCTTATCACCATAGTCTTATATACCATATACCGTATGTACCATTAGACTATTATACTGTGACATACATCATATGCATTTTCTACAAAAGCTTTAAGTGTATTTACATCCCACTCAGACCCTCAGAAAGGGGCTCTAATCTGGTTATTTTTTCATCTAGACTCACAATTTAACTGTGAGTGTGATAGTCGTTTCAGTTCAGCGTCTCTTAGGTAGTTCAGATGAAGATGTCCCCACAGTGATTTCTCTAGATGTCAGGACTCTCTGATTGATGAACTACTACAAACATTTGACCTGCTTCCTTTGACTGTAGAAGTGTAGACATTCTTTCCTGTTTTCTTCTTAGTCATTTTTTTTTCCCTTTGCCGCCAGCGACTGGGACGCCGTCCTTGAACGCGGTGTTAGTTTGTTTCATGCGGGATATAAAACCGCTGCAGCTGAAATTATGTTGTGCAGAAAACTTCACCTCTGGCTGAGGGGAAACAAACCATGTTTTGATAATGGCCTCTGCTAACCTCCATCAGAATGGTTTAAATAGAAGTTGTTCATTGTCGGCACTACCCAAGGCCGCAGTGAAAACAGCTCCCACAACTGAAGTCGGAGCAACACTGATTTGGTCTTCCCTCCCTCTTTTGACCTGGTGGTTGGAGTATAGTCTGATACTACATCCTGAGGTGAACCTTCAGAACAGTGTTGAGAACATGATGTGCAAAAACACAGAAGTTGTTGTTCTCCCATTTCATTTTGTGGGAATATCGATTTTGCGGACGGGAATGGTTTGTCTGGGCCCATGGCTGAGGATTAATATGGACGTGATCAGCTGCCTGCTAAACACGCACACACACACACACACACACACACACACACACACACACACACACACACACACACACACACAAACACACATGCAGACGCACACACACACACAAATTCTTTGCCATGATGTTGCTTGTCCTTATTTATCTACTTGCTTGCTCTATTACAGTACCTGGTCCTGTACCCCTGGAGTCCATCCATGGCAGTACTTATGAGCAAAAGATTGCCTTGAAATGGCAGGAGCCCGTGCAGACTTACGGAATCATTAAGCAGTACGAGGTATGTATGTATGTATGTATTTATGTATGTATGTATGTATGTATGTATGTAGGTATTTATGTATGTATGTATGTATGTATGTATGTATGTATGTATGTATGTATATATGTATGTATAAATGTATGTATGTATGTATGTATGAATGTATGTATGTATGTATGTATGTATTTATGTATGTATGAATGTATGTATGTATGTATGTGGCACTAGGAGGAGAAGGGTGTGCAGAGAGGTGGGATGGGGGGTTGGGGGTGTTGGTGGTGTCAGAATTGGGGTGTGTTTCTTTGCTTGGCCACTGCACAGCCCAACTCTGCCCATCCATCTTCCGTCTCGAGGCGAGGACTGAGCCGCGCCATCTTTCATTCACCGTGGGGCTCTTAATTGACTAATAAATCTAACCCTAATAACCTTAAGCCCTGAATGCAGTGAGGCTTGTTAACACAATCTATTACAGGGCTGAGGGGGGCAGATAGCACTAATCCCACACAGAAGAACAAAGACAGAGCTTGTGGCTTGGGACGTAATCACAGAAAATATATAAAATATATATATATATTTCCTCATCATCCTTAGAGACAATTACAGAGAGGGATGGAGGGGGGTGGAATGAGTGCCTTTTTTGCAGGAGAAGCAGCAGCGCAGTTTCACAATGCAGAGTAGAGGTGTTCTGTGATGCGATGACAGCTCTGACATTCCTGAATGTTACTCTGGGTAAAAAAAAAAAAACAGACCTCATAGGGGGGCCACAGTGGTAGGCTGACATTCTCTTTGTTAAACGGGAGGAATGCTAGACCAGGCTTGTATTTGTCTGAGTTCTTTCCCCCAGTAGTTAGATAGGGGGAAAGGAGGGAGGTGGAGGTGTGTGTGTGTGTGTGTGTGTGTGTGTGTGTGTGTGTGTGTGCTGGGGGGAGGTGGAGGGTAGGTGAAGAAAAAAGTTTTGCAGTTGATGGAACTTGGAAACTGTACCGCACCCGTGTTTTGGGTTTGATTTGAGTGTGAAGTTGTTTCCGCACCGCTCAGAATAGCCACTTTAGGCATACCTGAGTACCATGGTCATAGGCACATTTCAGTGCAGGAATGCGGGTACTGTTTTTGCAAGTAGAATCATGCTCGACCCACCACAAGGCCTCACTCCAAACACTTCTCCAAAGATCAACAGCATCAAGAGAGGGAATATTTTTGCCCAGCTAAAAGTCACACTGGGCACTTTAATTTCACACAAATGAAAAAAAAAAAACAGAAAAAAACACTGATGAAAGTGTCTCATTTGCATTTGAGGTTGTAGACAGCTCAGAAATCTACACAGTGCATTGCAAGAGCTCTGTGTGTGTGTGTGTGTGCATGTGTATGTATGAGAAAGAGAGTGTCTGTGTGTGTATGAATACATGTGTGTTTGTGTGTGTGTGTGTGTGTGTGTCGGTGTGCGTGTGTGCGCACACGTGTATGCACAGATATGTGTGCAGTCAAAAGAACCATTGTAGCAGAACTTCATTTGTGGGGGGAAAAAATCACCAATTAAGCTGTCACATGCCGCCATTATGAAATTACACTCTGTCATCTCGTCCTCCTATGAGGGGGTGTCAGGATTATGATCTGCCGTGTTTTAAAAGGCAGAAAAGAGGGACATATCAAAGAGTTGCTCTCTCATTAGTGGCTGATTGACTAAGCGGCGTTTATATTTTTTTTCCACGGTGGCTTTATGCAAAAGCCCTGGGCACTGTTCAGGCCTTTGAAGGACCTCTTTGCTCCCAAGCAGCCTTTGTTCCTGCCTTGCTTTCAGCTTCCTATGAGAGGCTGGTGTGGTGTGTGTGTGTGTGTCTGCGTGTGTGTGTGTGTGTGTGTGTGTGTGTGTGTTGTGGGCTATGTGCTTGAGGTGAAGTTAGGTGAGCACTGCAGGTGTAACCCACAGAAGAGATTTGCTTTTTAAAATTTTCTTCCTCTCTCATTAGATGTGGAGACTAAAGTTGTCCTGATGCCTCTGCCAAACCCATACACACACACCACACACACACACACACACACACACACACACACAAGTAATGTTTATGTATATGCTGAAAAGCAAAAAGATATTATTTGCCATATGCTCAAGACAGCCGCTTAAAAGCAGACCTTGATCTTCAGTCATTGTTGTGGTGTGTGAGAAAGCTGTGTGAACTGGTCACATCTTTGATGTGGGCACAAAATCACACCTGTCTTTGTTTCATCTTTATGTAGCCTAAATAGTCCCATACTAGAAGTAGTGTGCAGAAACTCAAACACAAAACTATTGACTTACAATTTTCCATCCCATGGTCCAGTTGGGAACAAATTGACATCCTCGAGGAGAGGCAAATCACTTTAACCTCTTCATGCAAGACTCAAGATTTCAGAAGTACCCAATTGAGCAAACTCAACCATAATCTGAAAACATCTGCTTGCCATGATCTGAAATTGTGATTCTTGCATGAAGACAAGAATAAAGATTTCAGATCAAGGCAAACAGATGTTTTCAGGTTATGGTTGAGTTTGCACAGTTGGCAGTGACTACTCCTGCATGTGAAAGACTTGTTGGATCCCCTTGTAAGTAGTTTTCACTGTGTGAAACTTTACATGCTCTGCCCAACCAAAACTCAACCCTGTCATTACGGTAACAGCCTGCCGTGAAGGCTGAGATGCAGAAGCTGGGATGAAGATGGGGGGGTGGGGGTGGTGTTGTGTGGGGGTTTGGGGTGTGTTGTGGGGGGGGTTAGGAGTGCTCTCCTGGCTCGCCATTGTGTACTGTTAATTGGAATTAGAATGGAATTGCGATGGAGGGCCCAGCTATTACTGGAAAAATGATTTATTTAAATGAAGCCCTTTCAATGGCACTGATAAAGTTACATTAAGGGAGATGGAGGAGGGAGGGAAGGGGAGGGGGGAAGACACAGGCACACACATACACACACACACAGGCACATGCACACGCACACGTACTGTATATAGAGTGAGAATCGCTCGAGTGCTTTTCCCTTTAGAATACCCTCCCTCTAATCTTGTGCTCAAGTGGAGTGGAGGAAAGCCAATGAAATAAAACAACAGAGAGAGAGAGAGAGAGAGAGAGGAAAGGAGAGAAAATGAGAGAGAGAGCTATAGAGGTAGAGAGAGAGAGAGAGAGAGGAGGGGAAAGAGAGGAAAAGAGAGAGACAAAAGTCTGACAGCTGAGTCCTCTCCCCTAAAGTAAGTGGAGGAGGATTTGAGCACTGCCGGAAGAAAGTTTGTCTTAGTTTGTCTGGACATGCACCAGGCTGTGTTCAACCCCAAGTATGTTTATGGATGACGTCAGAGCTGAAGACGGGGGGGGGTCCTCCAGAGGTCATAGCATATGACTGACAAAGCCCCATCTGCCAGACCACAGTTTCTAAAGCACACCAGTAAAATTGAATAGGGTAGAAGAAATGTGCAATGAATCATTCATTAGATTTAGAGATTTGTACTCCTACAGTGTTTCTCAAAAGGCATTGTAAGTTATGACAGACTGACACTCACTCCTAAAATCCTTCTTTCAGAGTATGCATTTGTTGATAAAAACATGCATTCCTTTGCAGTATAGGAGGTCAGGTTTGACCAAATCATTTCTTGAAACAATTGTAACTATTGTGGAAAGTCTGCCCACGGTAGACTGTAACACAACATGGATGGGTTTTGGCTGAAACGTGTGTTCTCTGCCTCCCAGATCTTCTACAAAGCCGTTAGCTCATTCGACACAGTGTTCAACCTGACCAACCAGAGTGGCAAGGTGCTGAAGTTCAGCAACGAGACGTCTCACACGTTCGAGGGGCTCTACCCCGGCTCCACCTACTCTTTTACCATCAGAGCCAGCACCATCAAGGGCTTTGGGCCACCAGCCATTGCCCAGTTCACCACCAAGATATCAGGTGAGGACAGTTTCAGTGTGTTGTGTTTCTACTGTATGTTTCTATGCAATAGAGTGTGTGTGTGTGTGTGTTTGTGAGGTTGAATATACACACCTGAGTGTAACAGTGATTGAGCGTTGTCTGTTTTCTGACAACCAAACACCTCTGGTCTGTGTTGTGTGCAGCACCACTGATGCCCCCGTATGAGCTGGAGACGCCTCTCAATCAGACTGATAGCACTGTGACTGTACTCCTCAAACAAGCACAGAGTAGAGGAGCTCCCATCAGGTATGGCTCTGTCTCTCTGTGACACACACACACACACACACACACTCATATCACATATATACATATATACATCTTCCGAACAAATATGGCTAATTCTCTCTGTCATGCACACACACGCACCCATGTACAACATCGTACCAGGTATGGCTCCGTCTCTCTGTGACACACACACACACACACACACACACACACATATACATATCACATATA